>JAJHZJ010000323.1:2473444-2750944 GCA_023548195.1 Bettongia penicillata ogilbyi
GCTTGACTTCCACAACACATTCATCTCTATTCAAGTATCAAATTTTTTTTTAAAAACTGGACATGTGACTTCATCAGTGTAGGAAGCTTTCCTTCCCTCTTATTCCTCTGCCCACTAATGATGAACTTTTTGCAAAAGCAGAACAGTAGCTTCTCTATACATGGGTACTGAAGGATTAAGTGACTTGCCCAGGATTGTACAAGTAATATGTGTGCAAGGCAGAACTTGAATTCAGGTCTTTTTGAACCCAAGGTCAGATATCTTTTCACAATACCATACTTTTCATGGTATTCATTGTTCACATATAATATACAACCCATATCATAATACTCAGCATGGAGGCATGCTATAGACCAAATATATAGGTCAATGTAATACCTAACACAGAGAGAAAAGTTATCTACTGTATACTACATGCAGAAGTCACCTATAACATACAATATAATATGAAATAATACAGAATAAAGTTACTTATTACAGACCAAAGGGGCAGCTGAGTGGTGAAGTGTATAGAGTGCTGGGCCTGGAGTCCAGAAGTCAGGAAGATTTGACTTCAAATCTTTCCTCAGATACTCACTAGTTGTATGACCCTGGGCAAGTCACTCAACCCTGTATTTCTCAGTTACTTATCTGTAAAACGATCTGGAGAAGGAAATGGCAAAGTCTTCTAGTATCTTTGCTAAGAAAACCTCAAATGGGGTCAGGAAGAATCAGAGATGACGGAAAGGACTGAAGAACAACAAACCATAGACCAAATACAGCTGTCACATGCAGTATACAATTTGTAGTTACGTGTAGTCTGCAGCAACATATCGCTGTATATCTTGATATTACGCACCGAATACATGCATTCTGTCAATGTGGGGCAGCATGGTGTGGTGGATAGAGAGCTGGCTTTGTACCTAAGAGGACTGCGTTAAAGTCTTGTCTCTGACACAAATGGCTCCATGATGCTAAGTAACTCCAACACTGCTGAGAAGGTGCTGACCTGAATTTGTGGGGGGAGTTTCCTCATCTTGGATTTCCCCATGCCAATGTAAGCCCAATTCCACTAACCCTAGTCCTATCCTCCACTGATGAGCATTGTTTATGTACATGTGTGAACTCCCCTAGCCATTTATTGATGGTTCCAGTCATACTGCTCAACTCACTACCAGGACTTGAACCTCTCCACCAGCTGCTTTGTCATATAAGAATGATTCCATGCTGAAGTCTACTCTCCTGACTGGAGGGAAGTAAGGGGGAGGGGAGGGGATACCACCTGGGGGGGCCCATCCATGATCCTTATTTTACTCCCAGTTCAACTCACTCTCCAGATGATGCTAGCTCCACTTGCCTTGCCTTCTTTATGTTTTCTTTTCCCCTCTTAGACTATAAGCTATTTGAATATAAGGACAATCTTGTTTTCTTATATTCATATCGCCAGGTCTTAAGCCAGTGACTTGCAACACTAAACAATAAATGTTCTCTCTCTCTCTCTCTCTCTCTCTCTTACCTTCTCCCACTCTCTCTCTCCTCTCTCATATTCCATCTAGAGTATCATGTGTGCTTTCAGTGGTGGTCTTCTGTCACTTTTGTGCTCTAGATCCTCAGTTCCACAGATTTGTAGTCTCAGTCCTGAGTTATACCCAAGCTGGCTATTATTGTCTCCACTCCCTCGTTAGCGAAGAGCTGAATAGAGGGTATCTGTTTCCTCCTGGTCAATACAGCTGGAGAACTAAGTTGGATTCAGTTATCTTCCTTCCACTCCCAACCTAGTCCAACGTTTCAACCTGGGGCCGTCTTTCTTGATCATTAAGGGGATACCTATGTACACTTACCTTTTCATACAAACTGTGATCTGGTTTCTCTCCATATGAGCCATTGTCTGACTCCAATTGTCCACCTACACCTAGCGGATTAGGCTGTTTCAGAGCACACTTGATACATTCTCTATTATCTTTCTCCTCCGGATCATCAGGGAGTAGTACCATTGTCTCCACTGTCGGAACAGAAGGGCTATTTTGTAAATTCACAAATAGCCGAATCTTTCAACACTCTCTGGTACAATCTGATAACTGTGTTTTCCCAAAATTTCTTGGCAGATTTTTATCTCTTGGGACTGTAGTTCCTGAAAATAAATTTAAGCCTCACACTGTCACTTGTCCCTCTATGCATTCTTCTGGCTGAGGCCATAGGTGGACAATGAGCCTCATTAGCCTTCAGCTAATTTTTCAATGGAGAAATCCATTGACTATAGGTCCATCTGTTTCCTCTTTTAAGGAAACAGCAAAGCATAAATCCAAAGCATAAATCAATAGGGAAATATAGCTCTTACCTAAACACAAGTAGGAATTGACCAAAACCTATGACATTTACAATTTTTTAATATGTATTGATAGATTTCATTTTTAGATTGCTTGTGTTTCCCAATGTATTACTCCCAAGTCATCTAGAGGAAAAAAAGTGAAAAAAATCAGCAAAACTAACCAACATACTGAAAAAAAATCTCATTTTTAAATCGTCATGTGATTCCTGATGTGTTATGCAATGTTCCACACCAATAATATTCGTACCTGAGCAAAAAAAGAAAGAGATTATGTGACATTATTTTGTATAGCAATATGTGTACATACTGGAAATGGTACATGATAGCTCCACTAACCCTTCTCTATAGGTCCTGGGGTCCCTACAATGTTTAATAGAAAGAGATCAAAATGCTCAAACTTCAGATGTCCTATGTCTCAACCTTCATCTAAACTGATCATGTTAGGGAAACTATTCACAGTATATATGTATATGGGTGTGTGTGTGTGTGTACATATATTTATTCTACAACACTTTGGGAGGTTTTCTGGTTGCCGGTTGGGTATGCCTGTGCATACTACATAAAATCATCAGTCACTGCAGGCACATCTTAAATGTCTCTGACTATTTTTCCTCTGTTTCCTTGGCTTATTCCTCTTCTTCACTTAATTATGTGTTTTTTCTAAGTTTTAGTCCTTGTGACTGTTTTTTGTTTTTTTTTGTTGTTATTTTTATACCCACTTCCTTTTTCATCTACTCACAAATTCAATCATCACTTCTATATGGATAACTTCCAAATGTGTGTGTGTGTGTGTGTGTGTGTGTGTGTGTGTGTGTATATCTAGCTCTAAACTTGTCTCCTAAACTCTAGGTCTATCTCTGTGTTGTATATGTCCATTTGTTTATTCTTCCTATACCTCAAAATCAATATATGTGAAAGTAAATTCTTCATTTTACTCTCAACCAACTCTCCTTTCTTATTTCTGTTCATCATGCCAAGAATCTTCTAAGCAAGAATTCTAAGTTACCATTGACTCCTCTGTTGATTCTTTCTCTGTAATATTTCTAACATATATGCTTTATTTTTCATTCTATTTGCCATCTTAGGTCAAAGTTGTACTACTTCACATCTAGCCTATTGCAATAACTCCCAAGAAAATCTTCTTCTCCTCCAGTCTTTCATCTATTTGTCTTACATGCTAACACCGTATATACATTCCTAAAATAACACTTTTACCATGTCACTTCCCCTTCCCTAAAAGTAGCCCTTTGCCTATGAGATGGATTTCAGATTCCAAAGCTTTGCATTCAAGACTCTTGGTAATGTAGCACTAAAACATTTTTCCAAACTCATCTCTCACCATTTCACAAACCCATCACCCTAGTCAAACCAATTTGTTCACAAACAAAAGTTATTCTTGTTCCTGGGGTTCCTACTTTCTGTAACGTTATTTCCCTCCTCGCCTATATAACTTGCACCCAAACACCAAGGTCTGATTCAAATTCTACCTTCCCTGACCATTTCAATAAGAAGTGATCTCTCTCTCTCTCTCTCTCTCTCTCTCTCTCTCTCTCTCTCTCTCTCTCTCTCTCTCTCTCTCTCTCTCTCTCTCTCTCTCTCCTTTGAGCTCCTATAGTAATTACTGAGTATATTCTTCAGTTAATACTCATATATTACTTTGTAAGGCAAGTTTCTCAAGCATGTAAGGCAAATATGACTTGAGTACAGTTGCAGGAATGCAGTACAAAATTTACTTCCTCCTACATATTCATCTAGTGCAGTGAAAGGAAGCTCCAGGATATCTACATGTCCCTGGTGCTAATGGCTTTGGATAAGATGCTAGTGAAAAAGAGTTTACCTCAATCCAAATATCAAGTGGTTCTGGAAGTGCTTTTTCTGAGGGATAAGTAGAGTACATAAAAAGGCAGATTTGATATAAAGGATTCTCTGCTGTGCTGGCTGCATAAAGCTGTGGGGCCAACTCACAAAAGAGTTAACATGGCCCTCAAGTCACAGGTTCTCTGTCTCTGTCTGTTTGTTTTCTCTCTCTCTCTCTCTCTCTCTCTCTCTCTCTCTCTCTCTCACACACACACACACACACACACACACACACACCTTGTAAACACTTTTTCAGGAAAGAAATAGCTTATCACCAGTTTTTCACAGAAGCAGTAGCTATCAGTAGCATCTCAGTGAAGGTGGCAATTGAAGCTGATAGAGCAGCCCAACAGAGGACATGAGCTTCTCTACAAGGAAACAACCAAAGGAGTTATGAGCTTGCAAACTCTTCCAGCAGGGACATGGACCTAAGAGTATGAATCATCCTTGTTGCAAATGTTGATTCTTCCATTGATGGCATGGTTGTTTGGAAAAGTGTGCCTTTTATATATATTGGGGAGGGAGGGAATTTGTCATGTTCTTTGCCTTGCTATTTTGTTGAAATGTTTTGTTCTGAGTGACTATGTCTAATGAAATGGAAAATTCAGAAGGACATATAAGAGCTGTGGGTTTCGAATAGATGCTAATGCAAAAGATACCGAGAACTTAAGTATAGTTTTGAAAAGGGCCTGGACTTCATGCATAGATGCTTGATCTCCTCAAATAGAATGCACATTCCTTGAAAGCAAAGACTGTGTTTTGTCCTCCTGAGAGCACCTCCTACATTACTTATGTTGGTTGATTGTTGTCCTTTGTTCTCAAAGAGGACCAAGATGTATTTAGAGAACTTACATGTAGTAGATATTAAAGAAGTATTTTTGATTGATTGATTCCTTTTGCTTGTGATCTCTGGTGTAAATAATATATTTAATAATGCACTATGACTAAAATCTAATTAGTGATAATGTACTAATTTTAATATTAATAAACTATAATCTATAGCAGTTGATACTATTAAACATGGTTATGATTCTGTGATAATTATGACTATTTTATAATATTTAGTATTAATATTTTATAAATATTTATACTAATAAAGTAATTAGTAATAATTATTAAAGATCTGCATGATATTACCCTATAGCAAGTGTCTATTTCATCATTTTGTTAAAAAGAAAAAGAGCCATTGAGAATGGCCAAAGAAACTGTGGCATAAAAATTCAATAGAATATCACTGTACCATAAAATGACAAAAGAGAAGATTTCAGAGAATCCTAGGTACTATGAGCTTGTGTAAAGTGAGTGGAACCAGAAAAGCTATGTACACAAGGACAGCAACACTGTAAAGAAAAGTTACTTAGAAAGACTTAAGAACTGTGATCAGTACAGTAATTAACTATGTATGTCTCCAGGAGCCTGTGATGAAGCACGTTATCTACCCACCTCTTGATAAAGAAATGATGAACACAACAGAGACATGTATAATTTTTAATATAGTCATGGTGCAGATTCATTTTTTGACTATGCTTATTTATTTTAAGATTTTTTTTTCTTTCTCTTTTTAAAATTGAGGAATGGGGTCTAGAGAAAGGAAGTTTGGCAATAAAGATACCCCCAAAACAAGTCTTTTCTAATGTTTTTTTAAGTGCATAGAAGAGAACAGAGGGATGTTCAGAAGGAAGCACAGACAATCAGGAGAGTTTTGAAAATAAAGCATGAAATTTAATATATAGTTTGCAGGAAAAAAGAATAAAATGGAGATCCATTTTTTTAAATAGAATCCTCTTTTTGTGTTCAGCTCTATGTCTAGAAATGTTCTTTTTTTGTTTTTGTTAAATTCTAAAAACTCTTTGCAATAATAAGGAAAGAAGGTACCTTTCCAAAATCTATCATATAAATACAGTCTTGATACCTAAAACAGGACAAGATAAAGCAGAGAAATAAAACTATGGACCAATATCCCTAATTAACATTGATACAAAAATATAAAATAAGTTATTGCTAAACAGGCTACAACAATACAGGAAGATTATAAGCTATGACCAGGTTAAATTTGTACTAGGAATTCAGACTTGATTCAATATAAGGAAAACTATAAATATAGTAAATTATGTGTATGATAATAATATAAAGAATAAAAATCATGTACTTTTATCAATAAATGCTGAGAACATCTTTTGGCAAAATTCAATACTCATTTTGATTAAAAATCTTAGAAATTATTTTTAAAATTTTCCCAGAAAACATTTTTATAAATTCAACTTTATATGTAATGGATAAAAATTATAGCCTTTCCCAATAAGATCAAGGGTAAAGTGAGATTGCCTATTGTCATCTCTACCATTTAACATGGTACCAGAGTTCTAGCTACAAAAGCAACCTAAGTAAAAGGAATAAGCATAGACAAAAATAAAAGAAAATTATCACTTTTTGCAAATATAATGATGTACTTTCAGAACCCTAGAAATTCTGCTAAAACCAACTGAAATAATAACTTCAACAAAGTTGTAGATGATTAGATAAATCCACATAAATCATCAGCATTTTTATAAATAACTAATGCAACTCAGTCAGGAAAGCTGGAAAAAAGAAATTCCATTAAAAATATTTTTTACAAAATATTTGGAGGTGTTTCTACCAAGACTGATCCAGGGAATATAGAATACAACTAAAATACTCTTTGTATTCTAAAATTCCAAAAATAAACAGACTTAAGTAATTGGAGAAACATTAATTGCTCATGAGTAGGTCAAGTCAATATGATAAAAATGACAGTATTACCCAAATTAATTAACTTATTTAGTATTGTACCAATCAAACTCCCAAAAGAATATTTTACACAGCTAGAAACAATAATAATGAAATTCTTATGTAGGATCAAAGGACCAAGATTCTTGAGGGTGATAATGAAAAAAAAAGTGGCAAGGAAGGGGGTCTGTTAGTACTAAACCTCAAACTTTATTATAAAGAAGTAATCATTAAAAGAATTTGGTACTGAATTTTAAAAAGAGAGTTAAATCAGTGGAGGAGATTAGGTATACAACATGCAAAAGTAAACAAACAAATAAACAGAATCGCAAACTGTTTGATAAACCCAAAGACCCCAGCTCCTAAGGAAGGACTCATTATTTGACAAAATCTGCCTTAAACACTGGACTGCAGCTTGCCCAGAATTAGTATTAAAGTAACACTTCACACTATACTCTAAAAATATTCTACAAATGGATATATGACCTAAATGTAAAAGGTCATAACATAAACAAATAAGAAGAGTGAGGAAGAAATTATCTCTCAAATCTCTAGGTAGGGAATGAATTTTTTTGTTTCACTAAATTAGTTTTAGGCTCACAAAATAAAATGGACAATTTAGATCATATAAAATTCAAAATTTTTTTGCAACAACAAATCTAAAGTTTGTAAAAATTAGAAGGGAAACATAATTGGGGGGGAAACCTTTGCAACAACTTGCTCTGGTGAAGTCTAATTTCCATGATATAGAAGAAATTGATAAAAATTTATAAGACAGTCATTCCCCTATAGATAAAAGGCAAAAGGATACCTAAAGGCAGTTTTCAATGGAAGAAATCCAAATGATCAACAATCATGAAAAAATGCTTTAAATCACAACTAATGATAGTAATGTCAATCTTTTGAGGTTCTACTTCACACCTATCAGATGGGCAAAGATAACAGAAGATTAATAAATACTATTATATTATTTGGCCACAGTTTGCTTGGCCATTCTCAATATAATATAATATAACTAAATACACAAATAATAAATGTTGGGTGGGCTACATGAAAAGTTGTACTAACTCACTGTTGGTATAGCTATGAATGGGTTTAGCCATTATGGAAAACAATTAGGAAGAGTGTCCACAAAGTTACTGAAGTGTACATATCTTTTGACCCCACTATACCACCCCTAGGCCTAATCCCAAAGAAATCAAAGAAAAAGTAAAAAGAGTTATATGTGCCAAAATATTTATAGCAATTCTTTCTGGGGTAGTCAAAAATTGGAAATTGGGGGAGTACCATTCTGCTGGGGAAGGGCTAAACAAGTTGTGGTATAGGAGCGTAATGAAATATTACTATACCATAAGAAATGAAGTGGACAATTTCAGAGGAAACTGGAAAGACTTCTGAAATGATGTTGAATACAATAAGCAGAGCTAAGAGAACAATTTTTACAATAATAGCACTATCGAGAAAAACAACTTGGAAAGATTTTAGAACCTTGATCAGTACAATGCTCAACTATAAGTCTAAAAGAATGATGATGAGACGTACCCCTTACTTCCTGACAGAGATGTGATGGATGAACTCAAAATGCAGAAACAGATATACATTTTGGGATATGGTTAGGGTGGGAATATATTTTGCCAAACTATGGAGATATATATATATATATATGGATTTGTTTTGGGGGGTTTTAAAAAATTTGCTCACTGAAAGGTATTTGGAGGGACAGATTAAAAAAATTTACTAGAAAAAAATAAGCTATAAAAATTACATTCAAAAGTATTTCTAGGGGCAGTTAGGTGATGTAGTGGATATAACACTGACCTTGGAGTCAGCAGAACTCGAGTTCAAATTTGGCTTCAGATACTTACTAGCTATGTAGCCTTGGGCAAGTCACTTAACTCCAACTGCCTTAAAAAAAAAACAACAAACCAATAAAAAGTGTTTCTGGAAAAATAAATTACAAATAAATGGATAAAATATTTCAACAACAAAAACTATATTTTTCTTAAAGTTTCTACACTACATTTTTCTCTTAACCTTTACTTCGATTACTGCTCTATATTTAATTCTACAGCACTAATAATTTAGTAACAGGTGGCAATTTAATTAGCCATTAGTAAAGCATCTTACAATACATTATACTATCTTAGTACATTTTAAAAAGGATCAAGAGGCTAATGGGAGTGAAGTTATTACTGAGTGATTTGTAATCTTAAAGAGGGACTCAGTGTTGAGGGTGGCAAAACAAGGGTAATATTGGGAGAGTTTTTGGTTCTGACCAACAACTCTATACATACCCTGCCCTATAATCTTCAGCTACCATCCTGCAGAGGAATCCCCAGTATTTAATTTCTCTACTGGTAATCCCTAACTATTAAATGTATCAAAGAAAGTTCGAAAATCCAACCGATTCTCAGCTCTCTATGTCCTCAGCTACAAATTTACAATGCAAAATCTTAGCTGTGCCCTTTTGCAGCTCCTTCTCATTACTGCATTTGACTTTTGTGGATGACTTTCCTCAGTCACAGTAGCTCTCTTTAGGACATGTAAAGCTTGAGACACCTCGGGCATTTCCAGTTGGAGGTGGACAACTGGTGATAGAGGGGTTGAAGCTCAGGAAAGAGAAGCTGGGCTAGAGATATAGACCTGACACTCATCTGCATAGACGTGAGAATTGAATCCTTGAAAGATGATATTACTAAGGGAGAAGATATTCATGTGAGTGCCCCCATTTTGTATCTATGGGAAAATGGAAATACAGGTTGGTAGTTCAGTCAGTCAATAGGCATTTAAGCACTTAACTTGTGTGCTAGTGCTGGGATGATAAAGAAAGGCAAAAATATAGACTCTGCCCTCAAAGAGCTTACATCCCAATATAAACTACTATGTTAAGATAGGGCAGCTAGGGGATGCAGTGGAGAAAGTACTGGGTTTTGAATCAGGAACATTCATCTTCCCGAATTCAAATTTGGCTTCAGTCACTTACTAGTTGTGTGATGCTGGGCAAAAAAAAAAAAAAAAAATCACTGTTTGCCTCAGTTTCCTCATCTGCAAATATTAGCTGGAGAAGACAATGGCAAACCACTCTAGTGTTTCTGCCAAGCAAAGCCCCAAAAAGGGGTCACAGGAAGTTAGACACAACTGAAACAACCGAACAACAATGTGGAGATAAGACATGCAGTATACTGAGTTGGTGACTTTGGAGAGAGTAAGGCACAAGCATCTGGATGGCCTGGGAAAGACTCTTTTGAGTAGATGGGGTTTGAGGTGAATTTTGGAGGATGCCAGGGAAGTGAATATTCCAAACATGAAGAAGGCTGGCTAGTGTAAAAGCAAAAACATGAGATTTGGAGTGTCCTGTTTGGGAAACTGCAAGGATGGCTGAGTTTGTGAAAGAAGACAGGAAAGGTAGGAAGAGCCTAGTTCTGAAGAGCCTTACATGCCAAACAAAGAAACAAAGTTCCTCTGTGATCCTGGAAGTCACAGGATAGAACTGACTGGGAGGAATCTATGCTTTAGAAAATCACCGTGGTATCTAAGAGGAGGATGTACCAGAGCAGGGAGAATCTTGGGGCAGGGAGATTAAATAGAATTACAGTAGTCCAAGTAAGAGACGAGGAGGCTCAAGAACTTTGTAGCTGTATGAATAGAGAGAAGGGGATAGACAGGAAGATATCTCTGAAGATAGACAGCACAAAATTTGTTAGTGGACAGCATATGTATGTTGTGGAGAGGGAAGGGGGCACATGTATACAGGCAGGGTAGCCCACAGCTATAGCATCCAATATAGCACCCCCACCTCTCTCCCTTTTCTCTCTCTGGTCTAACGCCTTCATGCTCAATCTGCATTTATGTTTTGCCCAAAATGGAGGGGGGGGTGGGGTTGCGGGGGAGAGAAGAGGGCGCTGGTCCTTGCCATGCTCATACCACTCACACTCCCTCTCAAGGTCCTGTCTTGGAATTGGAGAGGGGCAGATATACTCCTACTCACTGCTGTAGCTCCTGAATGTCTTCACTGATGTCATTCACAGAGACACCCACCATTGACTCAAACATAAACATTTACTAAAAGATAAGACAGAAGTCATAATAATCAAAACATTTAATCAATAGAAGACATAAGCAGAAATATCAAATATGACAGTCCGCTTATAAATCTGGGTCATGCTTTCCCACTGATGCATAATTGTCCATGCTGTTAAGTCATTTCAGTACTATCTAACTCTTCATGACTCTCTTTGGGGTTTTCTTGGCAAAAACACTAGAATGGTTCACCATTTCCTTCTCCAGTTCATTTTATAGATGAGAAAACTGAGGCAATCAAAGTTAAGTGACATGCCCAGGGTCACAGGACTAGTAAGTGTCTGAAGCTGGATTTGAACTCAGATGTTCCTGACTCCAGATCCAGTGCTCTATCCACTGTGCTATGTAGCTGTTCATACCCATGCTGGAGAGGGAAATACACTTACAGTAACCTAGCAAGGATGGACAATAACTTGGAATCCCATTACTCCAGAACAACTCACAATTCTACAAGGACTACAAGCCTTGGTGTTCTTGGTCCCTTCAGAAAAAATTTGCACCACAAAAATTAACTTAGAGCAGTTAGCCTCTGGCCCCTTATAGTCCCCATTGTTCTCCTCCTGGGCAAAGCTGCTCTTCTGCTCTTGAGCTAATAAAGCAGTGGAAGGATCCTTTAACTTACAATCATGCTTAACAGCGTTAAGAATGTATTAACTCTCTTTGGGGAAAAAAATACACATATAAAATGTATGTGTATATTCATATGCATATATATACACATATATATGTGTGTGTATATATATATGGAGAGAGAGAGAGAGAGAGAGAGATACATAAATACTGTACTGAGGTAAAGGTTCCCTTAAACCACAGAACTGCAAAGCTCTCTAGGTTAGCTTTCTAGGCAATGCATGACCCCAATCAGCTCAATACTCAATAGGACCATGTTTGCCTGTTTGCTCTAAAGAGGGCTTTGTAATGCAAAGCCTTCTTTCCAATTAGCACAACTCCAAGCAAAACAGCAAAACTCCCTACCTGTTTCTACCTCTCAGACCATAGAGGGCAGTAACGGGCACTGCTGACAGATTTCTCCTCTCTCAGGCCATAGACAGCATTCAGACAGTTCTGGATATGGCTGCAGGATTCAACTCACTTCCAATCAGAACAGCAATTTAAGCACCTGCTTTTCTTCAGCCAATCAGCATGAAGCAAAGCTGTGGAGTGCTTAGAGTTTGGTCAGACATGGAGGATGCCAAGGTCATCTACTTCATCTTAGGCCATGGCCAAATGTCCTGACTTTTGTCCTGCCACTGAACTTGGATGACTCAGGAAGAGAGAGTGAGACAGACAACCCTGCCTTACTTGAATCCAATTCCCATACAAGTCGAGACATTACTGTGACATCAGCAGTCCTCTTTGAAGGACCAACAACCACAACAGCAAAACAATGCCCTTTTCCAGTCAACAGTCTCAGCTGGAAACAGCTTGTAAGTCTTGTCTTTTCTTCTGATTCCTTCTCGGCTCAGCTAGCTCTCCTGTTTCTTCTATATATTTCTTCCCATTGCTTTTTCCCTCTCTTTCTATAGCTTCCATTGTCTCCAATCAGAGCTTCCTGGTGTCAAGGACTCTTCTTTACATTATGAGTTAAAGCTCAAAGAAATCCACCTTTCTGTCAAGTATGAACCAAACACACATTATTTAATCCCGTAAGCCTCAGAGAATTATTTGCTTAAATTTCTTTAAAGCAGTTGCATGTAATTCAGTAAAGGAGCGCAATTCCTTGAATTCATCATTACTTCAGTCAGTGCTCTGCCTTCAAACAAATCCTCCCAGAACATTCAGTGGATCCTCAAAATACTTTTTGTCTCTCCTCAATATCTTATCTGAGAGGCTGTAATTCTTCTGAAAATGATTTTTATCAGTTTCCTTTATACAAATGGTTTTTTCCATCCTTTTCCAGCAAATTGTTCACAGAGAAAAAGGATATGGACTACCTTAGATATGGATTCCTACTAGAAATCTCTGTTTGACCATATCCTGTCAGGTAGCCAATAAACATGTATAAAGTACCAGGCTCTGTATTCAGCACTGGGGATACAAAAAGAGGCAAAAGTCATTCCCTGTCCTCAAGGATCTCACAATCTAAGGGGAGAGAGAACAAGCCAATAAATATGTACAAACAAGTTATATACATGAAAATGGGAAATCTTTAAGAAAGCAGTAGATTAAAAGGGGTTGGGAAGGGTTTGCTGTAGAAGATGTGATTTCAGTTAGGATTTGAAAGAATCCAGGGAAGGCAGTGAGTGGAGATGGCCTACGGGGTAGCCAGAAAAGAATTGCTTGGAGCAGAGAGATGGAATGTCTTGTTTCTGAAACATCAAGGAGACCCATGTCATTAGATGGAAGATTGAGAATGGGAGAAAGGTATGAGAAGAAAGCTGAGAGAGAGGCTATGAAGGGCTTTGAACACCAAATAGAGGATTCTAGATTTCATCCTGGCGGGTGATTGTTGGGTTGGAGTGACATGGTCTGCCTTCTACTTTAGGAAAACCACTTTGGTGGTTAAATGGATAATGGGTTAGAACGCAGAAAGACTTGAGGCAGGCAGACCCAGCAGCAGATTTTTGTTGAAGTCAAAGTGTGAGTTGGTGAGGTCCTGCATTAGGATGGTGGCAGTAGCAGAAAAGAGAAGAAAGAAAATAGAAAGATGTTGAAGAGATGAAATCAACAGGTCTTTATCAAGGGTCAGAGGAAATGCATCAACAGGAAGGGCACAACTCCAAGGACAACACACGTGACCCTGGAAAGGACCCCTTGAATAAAAGATATGCTCCATTGACTGTACTCTACTCAGAGCCAATTAGGGAATTTCCTGATTACATCTATACCATGACTACTGCTACTTGAAGTCTTGTTAGTTGGCTGCCCTCTATCAGCTAACCATACCCTCTTACTCTCCAAACCAAAATACCCTTCTCTCTTCACCATTCCCATATGTTATTTTTTTCCTATTTTCCTATATTTTCTCCTATATTAGCTCCTTGAGGATTGGAACTGTCTAACTTTTGCATTTGTATTCCCAGGATTTAACATTTGTCGTAGCAAGTGCTTAATAAATGCTTTTTCATTCATTCACTCTCATAAAGAAAAAAAAATGGAACAGTTCCTATTTTTAAGAAGTTTACATTTCACTGAGGAAACATTTACACAGAGGAAATGCAAGTATTGACAAAGTAAAACAAACTTTTAAGAAGGAGAGGATGCTAACAACTAGGTGAAGTAGGAAAGGTTTCATTCATATAGGAAATAGCACCTGAGTCTCAGACACTTTTAGCTGTGTGACCCTGGGCAAGTCACTTAACCTCTGTTTGCCTCAGCTTCATTATGAGTAAAGTAGGGCTCATAATAGTACACCCCCTCCAGCGTTGTTATGAAGATCAAGTAAGATGATGGTGATAAAGGACTTACTTAGCACAGTACCTAGAACATAGGACGTACTATATACATGCTTGTTATTATTAGTATAGATCAAAATGCTCGAGGTCACCAATAATTAGAGGAATTAAAATTAAAACATTTTTGAGGTTCCCCCCATATATGTCAAATTGACCCAGATGACCCAAATGGGAAAATGGCAAATGTTAGAGGAGCTGTAGGAAAAACAGACACATTAATGCATTGTAGCTGGAACTGTGAATTGCTCTAGCCATTTTAGAAAGCAATTTGGAACTCTGTCCCCAAAGACACTAAACTATACCTACCCTTTGACTCAGCAAAACCACTATTCTATCCCATAGCCCAAAAAGATTAACAGAAAAGGAAAAGGACCATATGTAGAAAAATAATTATGGTAGTCTTTTTTAATAGCAAAGACTAAAATCTAAGAAGGGGATGCCCATCAGTTGGGAAACGGCTGAACATTGTTATAAGAATGAGATAAAACATAATTATGCCACTAGAAATGGCTAAAGGAATAGTTTCAGAGAAACCGAGGGATAAGGAATAATGTAAACAGGAGAACAATTTATACAGCAATGACAACATTGTCAAGACAAACAACGTGGAGGACGATGACCAACCACACTTGGTTCTCAGGAAGGATGAAGAAGCATGCTTACTCTCCTTCTTAGAAAGAGATAATGGATTCAAGGGGCAGAAAGAGATATAAAGTACATTTTTGGATATGGTCCATATTTTGGTTTGTTTTATTTGAGTACAAATATTTGTTACAAGGATTTGTTCCCTGTGTGCCTCTCCTCCCCCTCCCCATCATCCCAGGGAAGAAATAGAAAAATGCCTGTAAATTGAAAAAAAAAAAAGTTTTTTAAGAGAGTGTGAAGCTAGAGATTCCATAAGTGGAGAGGAATGCATGTACTTGAGACATGTAGGACCAATTGTGAAAAGCCATGGAGACAGGAGGTGGAATTTCATATATGGAGAACAGTTAGCTGTCCTGTTTGATTGAATGGAGAATGTAATGAAAGGGTGTAATCATTATTATGAAATAACTGGAAAGGTAGAGGGGAGTGATATCATGAAAAACTTTAAATGCCAAGC
The DNA here is from genome assembly GCA_023548195.1 of Bettongia penicillata ogilbyi. Taxonomy (NCBI): domain Eukaryota; kingdom Metazoa; phylum Chordata; class Mammalia; order Diprotodontia; family Potoroidae; genus Bettongia; species Bettongia penicillata. The sequence goes on from JAJHZJ010000323.1 coordinate 2,488,935, forward strand.
TGGTGGCAATAGGAAAGGCAGTGGAAAAACCAGACTTTTGAGTGGCAGAGTAAAACCATCAAATCTGTATTTTGGAAATACCAATTTGGTAGTTGTGTGGAGAATGATTTAAAAAGGGAAAATAGCAAAAAGCAGGGAGAATAATTAAAAGGCAATTGTAATAATCCAGTTAATAGATAATTTGTATGTGAACCATGAAGGATGTTGTATGAATAGAAAGGAGAGGAATATCAGAGATATTGTGGGATTAAAATTCACAAAGCGTGGCAAGAGTAATTCTAAGGTTATAGACCTGGATATCTGGAAAGATAGTGGTGCCTGAAAAAATAGTCAAGACCAAGTTTAAGAAGAAGGGAGAGCAAGAAATAATACAAGAGTATCAAAAGCTGCAGAGTCCAAGAAGTATGATAAAGCCTCAGAAATAGCAATTAGATTTGTCAACTAAGAGATTATTTAATCAAATGTTGGTGTCAGAAGCTACATTGCAAGGGACAAGAGGTAAGCTGGGGGTAAGAGAATGGCAGATGATAAGTTTAAATGATCCTTTCTCAGAGTTCAGCTATGAAAGGGAGAAGGAATAGCTTGAGGTGGTAGCAGTATCAAGTTAAGATACATGGAATTATTCATAGAATTGATAGCTGAAGCATGGGAATAAATGAAATTGCAAAGAGAAAGTGTAGCAAAGTGAATACCAAAGTCTCTTGGGAAAGACCCACTTTAAGGGGCCCAAAAGAGGACAAACTATCAATAAAGAAGAAAGAGGAATTAGAGAAGTAAGGAAAACAGGAGAGTGTGCTAACTCTCAAATTATACTTTCCAGTAAAAAAGGATATAAACAGTGTTAAACACTTTAGAAAGGTCAAAAAGGAGGATTAGAAAAAGGGTGATGGGATTTAGCAATGATGATCTGAAAAAAGAGAGCAGCGGTAAAAGAGTGGTACGGGAAGAAACCTGGTTACAGAGACTTTAAAAGAGAGTTTGTATTGATAAGTATCCCACCTCCCCAGAAATTTCATAGTAAAATGGGGGAATGATAACTGGATAGAGCCAAGGGAAGGATCTATTTTAGGACTTGGGAAATTTGTCATGTTTTTAGGCCTATGGGAAGGAGTCAATAAAAAAGATTGAAGATTTATGTGAGACAATGAATACTGGGAAAAGTTGGTGTTGAGGAATTTTGAAAACTGGGGGAGGGGAGTTGAGGTAGTTCATATCAAGGTGTCAATCTCAATGATTTAGGATGCAAAGTTATTTCTATAAAAATAGTGTTTGGGATATGGCTCAAGGAAAGAGCAAAAGGTTCAGAAAGTTACTATGAAGGAATGAGCTTTAGAGTTAAGAACAGGAAGTAGAAAGATTGTTGAACAGCAAGTAGATGAGGCCATGTATCAGATGGCACAGGGGAGAGAATGCTAGTCCTGGAGTCAGGAGGACTCATCTTCATCCATTCAAATCCAGCCTCAGACATTTATTAGCAAGTCACCTTGGGCAAGTCACTCAACCCTATTTGCCTCAGTTTCCTCATCTTAAAATTGAGCTGGAGAAGGAAATGGCAAACCACTACAGTGTCTTTGCCAAGAAAACCCCAAATGGAGTCATGAAAAGTAAGGCATGACTGAAAGACTGAAAGGCAACATCAAATGAGATTAGGTTATATACCGTGAAATCAGCAAGTTTCTCAGAACTAAGGAGCCTGGAAGGAGGTAAGAAATGTTGCCTGAGTAACATTACCATACCCAAGGATAAGGATTAGCAACCCAGGAAAGTTAGGAGTGATAGGAATCCTAGAAGAGTAGACACGGAAATATTAAAATAGCAAGTCATAGGGGCGATGCTGGATATGGAGAGAGCTGGAAAGAGTACGTATGACTGGTGGTTAGAATAAAGCGGAGTTGGGAGGGAAATAGCTGAGTATGGTGGAAGGACAGGAAGGTATGGTAACAAAATGGTATATCAAGGTTATGGATCTTTGAGGTGGTGCAACTCCAAGAGATAATGGAGAGTAACCATATCAACATGTAGCTAAAGTGGGGAATAGAAAGTCATTGTAGTTGAGGAATCATGTTTCTAGGTCATCATGATCTCAGAGTTGAAAGGTACCCTAGAGACCAACCCACATCTTAACAAGAGTCCCCTCTACAGTATCCCCTACCAGTGGTCATTTAGCCTTTGATGGAAGGTGCCCAGTGAGGGGAACTTCACTGCCTCCTTAAACAGTTTAATTTTTATGTAGGTCTAATTACTGGGAAATTTTTTCTTACACTCAACAGCTTTTAAATCTATCCTCTGGACTCAAGCAAAAATCTTCTCTATAAACATTCCCAGTTCCTCCAACCAGTTCTCCCATGGAATGCTGTCAAGATTCTTCATCATCTAGATCACCTTCCTTTGGATCTTGCCCACATACTAATCAATCAACCCATAAGCATGTATTGAATGTTCACTGTTATGCACTGTGCTAAACTCTTAGGGTTCCAGTGCCTGCCCTTAAGGTGCTTACGTTTGCCTTGCTTCTCTTTTTTCAGATTGCCCTTCACTTCTTGAGTATTTGCATCCCACATCTGTTATTCTTTTATTTCTTTGGTGGGATGCCACAGTGAATTAGAATTTTTCTGTTTTGTTAATTCTTTCTAAGATCATAAATTCTACTTTCATAAATTTTATGTCTTTTTCAGGAAAACATGTAGGTCCATGTTCTCTAAGAAATCTGGCTGCTTGCAGTATCATCATTTATTATTATTACCTGAAAGCTCTGGATTTTGGCTATAATGGTCCTGGGAGATTTCATTTTAGGATTTCTTTAAGGGGTGATTGACGTATTCTTTCTATTTTTACTTTTTCCTCTGATTCTAAGTTATGGTCAGCTTTTATTATTTCATAAAATATGTCTACTTTTTTTTGTCATGAGTTTCAGGTAGTTCAATGATTTTTCATTTTTTCTATCCTTAATCTGTTTTTCAGGTAAGGTATTTTTGCTATGAAATGTCTTACAATTTCTTCTTTTTTTAAAAAAAATCTTTTGACTTTATTTCTTGTGGTATCATGGAGGCACTGGATTCTTTTTGGTTGCTCTCTTTTTTTGCCTCAATACATTTTCTCTTGGCCATATCTTGGAAGCTCCCATGGATTCAGTTATCATCTTTAAGATCTCTCAAAAATTACTAATTACATTTTAAATGGAAAATGTTTTGTTTTCCTCAGAGGTCAATTTTTTTTTTTTGACCATAACAGGCTTTGACTGTCGATCTCTTTGATATTCTTTCCCTCTAGGTTTTTAGGATACTACTCTCTCACGGTTTTCCTTCTGCGTATCTGACTGTTCTTTCTCAGTCTCCTTTGCTGGATCTTCTTCTAAGTCATGACAGCTCGCCAAGGGTGTCCCACAAGGCCCTGGCTTGGGCCTTCTTTTCGCCTCTCTCTATGTTATATTGATTGGTGATCCCTTTAGCTTTTCCATGGACTTAATTATCATCTCAATGGTCTTGACTCTCAAATCTCCTTATCCAACCCTAACTCCTCCTAGACTTCCAGTCTCACATAACCAATTACCTAGTAGATATCTTGAACTGTATGTCCTTGAACTGTATTGTTGTTCAAAGCCCTTAAAACCTTGTTCCTTCCAACCTTTCCCGCTTTCTTACACCTTACACCCCCAAATACTCTTCAATCCAGTCACCCTGGTCTTACTGTTCCTCAAACAAGATACTCCATTTTTACTGGCTGTCTCTTAAGCCTGGAATGTTCTTTCTACTCAGACCTACCTCCTGGCTTCTGTTTTTTTATGGGGGTGCGGGATGAGAGGGACTTGAAGGCCCAGCTAAAATCCCACATTCTATAGGAAGCTTCTCCAAATCTCCTTATTTTTAGTGCTTTCCTCTGTAGATTACCTCCAATTCATTCTGTATATAGTTTGATTGTACATAGCTGTTTTGCTTGTCTCTCTTGTGAGATTCCTAAGAGCAGACATTGTCCTTAGACTTTCTTTATATCTCTTGTACTTAGCATAGTTCCAGAAACAGTGGGTGTTTCAGAAATATTTATTGACTGACAAGAAACTGATTAGGTAAAGTTTTGTGCTTCTTTTGCTAAGCTGTTAACCCCTTTTCCAATTTTTTTAGAACTATATTTTAAAATTTAATTTTTTAAAAACTCTTGCTTCATCTCTTCTAAGAATTCTAATTGAATTTATGCCCAAGCTGTATTTTACTTTGAGGTTTTGCTTGTATAAGTTTTAGAGTCATTCTTTTCTTCTGGGTTTGTGTACTAAGCATCTCTGTCCAGATAATAGTCTTTTTAAAGGATGGAATTCTTGTTTACTTGTACTTCCAGCCTACTTTCTGACTTTTCTTGATGTTAAGGGTTGTGTCTTAGACATCAATGCCTTCGAGATCAGATAGGCACAAGAATGGGGAAATAATTTTATAAATGGATTGCATACGCTTCAGCAATGGAAAGGTGATGGGGAGGAGCAATGACAGAGGTACAATCTCGAAGCATCATTGTTTAAGTAGCATACCCCTCCTCGTCTTGCCAAGCAGAGGACATGGAATGACTGCCTTTCACTGCAAAGGGTTGCAAGGGATGTGCTATTCTCAGGGACATTTTTATTTTCTGTTAAAGAAAAGAAGTAGAAGAAATGATGATTGAAAAGTCTGAGGATGTGGAGAATAGATCACTTTATTCAAGGAGCCTTATAACCCATAACCCTGTTCTCCATTCTTACCATGACTTCCCATCTCTCCACCCTTCAGTTCTGTACCAAGCCATTCCTTCTGTACTAGTTACCTCCTCCCCCCTCTGCATCTTGAACCCTGGTCCATCAGTGCATTTCTTCATTATTTTATACTCTCCAGTCATCTGCCCCTTTATCTTTTTGTCAGTCTTGTCCTGCCAAGCATCATGCTCAATATCATCTGCTGCCTTATTCTTATTCATGTGCTATTGAACAACGCTGGAGAAAATCACAAAACTGTGCTGACTAGGTCCACTGCAACTTTTTACATAATTTTAACTGGGCTCTTATTGCTACCAGGCAATCCTTTTTTATTTCTATCCCACTGATTCACTATTCCACTCACCACACAGTAGTTTTTCTGAACCTTTTCATTACTCCTCGGCCATGCTATCGCTTCTCTCCCCACTCTCTCAGTTGGGAACTTTGCCTCTCATTTCACTGAAAAAAATGAGGCCATTCACTGAGAGCTCCTTCTTTTCTTCTCTACCACATTGATCAGTTATCTTCCCCCACCATCTCTTGTGAGTTATCACATTTCATATTATCTTTTCCTTCAGACTTCCCCCTCTATAATCCTTACTTTCTCACTAATCTTGAATTTCTTCCTGTCTATTGGCTACTTCTCTGTTGCCAACAAATTTGCTCTCCCCATTCTTAAAAAACCCTCACTTGAGCTGCCCATCCCCAATAGTTACAATCTTGCGTTTCTCCTCCCTTTCACAGCTGAACTCTTGAGAAAGCCATCTACAATTAGTCCCTCCACTTTCTTTTCTAAATCCTTTGCAGTTTGATTTCTAACCTCACCATTCAACTGAAACATTCTTTCCAGAATTATGAAAAATGTAATTGCCAGATTTAATGGCTTTTTTTCTCAATTCTCGTACTTCTTGACCTTTCTGCCGTTTATTACCTTTTTCTCCAAGATCTATTTTCCCTCTAGGTTTTTCCAATGCTTTTTTCTCATCCTCCTACCTTTCTGACCAGTTTTTTCAGTCTCCTTTCCTGAATTTTCATCCAGGTCATACCCACAGACTGTGGGTGACCCCAAGGCTCCATTCCTTTCTTCTCTTTCCTTCTCCCTCTATACTATTTAACTTAATTTCAACAACTTCTACGGATCCTCAGATCCTTTTCCAGCCCTAACTTCTCTCCTAATCTCCAGTTCCACATTTTAAACTATTGGATATCTTATGGTGGACAGACATCTTAAACTCATAGAACTCATTATCTTCCTCTCCCCCAAAGAAAACCTCTCCTCTTCCAAACTTTCCTATTTATGTAAAAGGCATTACCATCTATCCAAACTGAGAACTTCAGTGTTATACTAAATTCTTTGGCAAATCCTGTAGCTTCTATCTTTTTGGAACATCTGTGTACATCCCCTTCTATCTTCTGACACTGGCAAAGCACCTTACCACCTCGACTACTTCAGTAGCCTTCTGGCTGGTCTCTTCCCAGTCCTATCTGCCAAAATGATCTTCCTAAAGAGGTCTGGCCATGTCACTTTCCCACTCAATAAACTCCAGTAGTCCCCTATAGCCTCTAAGATTAAATTTAAAATCCATTTTTTGGGGGGGGCATTTTAAAGCCATTCACAGCCTGGGTCTTTCATTCCTTATGCTGACCTCCTTGCTGTTCCCCACACAGGATACCCCATCTCCCTCCTCTGACTTTGTACCAGCTGTCTTGAATGGCTAAAACGATCTTCTTCCTCATTCCTGTCTCCCAAATCTCATACATTACAAGCTGCCTTTCCTGGCATCTCTCCTTCTTGCCCCCTTCCCCAACTGCTGGTTTTCCTTCGGAGTTTTTTTCCCATCGACACGATATATTTTGTATTAATAGCTGTTTGAGTGTTGCTTCCCCCACTGTAATGTGAGCTCCTTTCTTTTGTATCCCCTGTGCTCAGCCCCAAACCTAGCACAACGAAGCACTCAGTAAATGCTTACTGATTATAAAATGAGGGGGTTGGACTTGACCTCTTTTCAGGTCTCTTCTATGGTACTTGTAAGACCTACGATCCTACGAATCAGGGAAGGTTTCTGCAGTGATCCAATTTGAAGTAGGCACTAAAGGGAAGACTTTTACTGAAGAATTAACTCAAAATACTTGTAAGCTGTGACTTCTTCAAAGGGTCTATTTGTATTCTTATGGAGGATTCTAAAGAGAACTGTAAAACTTTTAAGACCTAAGAGAATAAAGATATAATTGAAGTCAGTCAAAATCAATGGAGCAAATGTACAGGCTAAAACAGATCTTTCCTTAGAAATGCTTCTCAGTTTTATTTCTGTAGACATCATATTCAACATGACATTTATAATGGTTTTCTAATTTTGACATCTGTGAATATCAAAGGTGGAATACGAACAACTACTGGAAATTTCTCTACATTTCAGCTTGAATAGAGCAGTCCAAAACACAATTCAGCAGGTAGTGAAATCAATAAACATCCCAATAAAAGGAAAGAGAAGGGGAAAAGAATAAGTACTTATTAAGCCCTTACTATGTGCCACAGAGTCAGTAAGCATCTATTTAGCACTTATACGCCTGCACTTTACAAATATTATCCCATTTGATCCTCACAAGGTAGATGCTATCACTCTTCCAATTTTACAGCTGAGGAAACAGACAGAGACTAGATGACTTGCCCAGGGTCATACAGCTGAGGCTGCATGTCATGACTGAGTCTGCATTTGAACTCAGGTCTTTCTGACCTCAGGCCCAGCATTCTATCCTACCCTAGCATTCATTCTAGGAACCTATGTAGAACAGTGAACAGAGCACCAGACCTGGACTCAAGGAGATATGAGTTCAAATCAGACACTTATTAGCTGTGTAACTCTGGAAAAGTTACTTAATCTCTGTTTGCTTCAGTTCTGTCAGCTGTAAAATAAAGATAATAGCACCTACCTGGAAAGGTTGTTGTAAGGGTCAAATGAGATAATTGTAAGGCATTACGAACAGGTCACGGCACATGGTAAGTGCTACATAAATGCTAGCTGCTGTAATTATTATTATCCACTGAAATGGCTGCCTTGATAAGTTTTAGGGTCTACTTGAAATTATCCTTGTAAAGGGATGTTAATCAGAAATAGCATATTCTGACAGCCTAGAGAAAATTTCATTGTAAGCACTTCATAATTAAACCATCTAGTATTTTACCATATTTAACACTCATTTTAGCAATACTTTAAAAATATTTGATTGCAGGATTTTAAAGAAGCAATCCTATAGCTGTTTTACAAAATGTTTGCTAAACCCAAACAACTCCTAGCCTACACCAAAAATAGAAGTCATTTCCTTAGCATTTCCTAGCATAATGCTTTGAACACAGTAGGCACTTGTTTGCTGAATTAACTGTACATTTGTATGATCATTAGTAATCTGACATAGCATAGGCAGATATTGCAGTATATATGATTAGGAAATATTTTTCTTTTAATTCTGTAAATAATTAGATCATATTTCCTACTGATGCCTATGTTTTACTTATTAAATAATATAAGCCCAAATTGGAATGAGAATAGTTCATGTAAAGCACATAAATCTAAGTTGAAACGTTTTTCCCTAGTTAAACCACTTATTTTTAAAATTAAGTTTATTGGCTTTGTTAATTTTTTTGTTACTGAAATGTAAACTTGTCTATCACAACATATCTGACTAAATTAGAATACCTTCCTTCAAAGTGTAAGTCAATACAGTATATTATCATTAACAAATCAATTAAAATCTCCTTTACAGTAAGACTAAAGAGTAACAATTTGCCGTAGTCAGGATTTATTCTTCTATCTTCCCCTCGTGCTCTTAAGTTCATTGGAAAGCATGCTGCAGGTTAATATTAGTTTATAAATTCTGCAAATCCAAATGTGTATACAGTAAAGCTATGAATGAACTGGAAATAAAAATTTCAACTTTCACAAACACCTTATTACCTAAAATAGGAGAAAAAGGACCCCAAATAGGTACAATTTCTAGAAAGGGGAGGGGAAGAGGAAGAAGGTGTTTGAAAGGTTTTTCTGTAAGCAACAATTTTTTGCTGTGTTAACATTCATCCCTTCCCACTCATCCAAAACAATTCAGGGAAAAACAGTTTGTCAATTTTTGTTTCCACATATATATTCCCTCCATTCATTATTAATTTTGTTCTAGTTTTTAAGTCCAAAATTTTGAACTTATAATGAACCAGAACCACAACTCAACATGGCAACAGGACACTACTTTCGAATTCAACCTAATAAATCAGTGATAGGATACCTGTTGAAAGGAAAATGAACCTGAAAGGTTAATTGTATAAAAACAACAGGTTGGACTGGATAAAACACCAGACATATGTTTTATTAAATACAACAAAAAGCATGATGGAAATAATCCAATAAGGGACAATAGAAATCAAGGAAAGACAAAATTCCCAAAGGAATAAAACATATTGACAAAGTCCCCTAATTATCAGAAGAGCTACTGTTTTCAATATTACATATGCATCTATACGTAGCTTTTGTAAAAACCCATCCTCACAAAATTTTTACAGCACTTTGAGAAATACGAAAATTACTGATGTGCCCAGTGTGAAGTGGTCAACTGATCCCTCAGCTCTCCATTTTCCCCCAAGCTACCTTCTGTTTGTTTAATATACTCGGTCTTCATAACATATTATTCAACCGAAGCCATGCAGCCACTGCTAGATGCTGAGAAAGTCAGTCTAGCCCAAAAAAGAAACGGAAAACTCCAAACACGTCCCCTTCAGGGCAGCCCAGAATTTCCTGCTTGTTGCTTTCCAAAGTGTTTAAAACTCCCAAAGAATCTCTCATGATTTTATTTCGCTTCTTTTCTCACACAACGTTCATTTTGTGGTGTTAGGGGTCACCCCCATGAACCGTTTTGAAAACATCTCTTTCTCTTTTCCTCTTTGCACAAGTTAACATTAACCAATTAGTGCTTATTCTATTTTAAGTAAGCTCAGACGCCACTGCAAACCTCTTTTAAAAAAAGAAACAAAAATACAAGCAGGAAAAAAATGAATAAAAACCACCACATGCCTGCCCAGGACGACTGAGTTCGGATGCACACTCATAAATATATATATATATATATATATATATATATATATATATATATATATATGTGACATACATATATGACACAAACTCCCATTCATTCTTTCCTCTTACGCTTTTAAAAAAAAAGTTTCGGTAGTTTATTATGCTCGCCAGTTTCTTAGGTCATTCTTTTTCCCTTACACACAAGATGGTAGTAAACAGAATGCGCCTCCTCCTCCTCCACCCCGGGCGGAGACCTTTCTCTAATCTCGCGCTTCCCTTTCCCTCCGGCCCCGCTCTTCCTCCCCTCCCCCGCCCCTCCCCCGCCCCTCGCACCACCTGCTACTCCGCTCTCCCTCCTTTTTCCACGCCCGTCGCTTCCCCGCCTGGGTTCTCACGCCCAACCCGGCTCGTTCCCCCCCTCCCCTTTTCTTCTCCCGCTCCCACAGTCATCGCCGAGGCTGCCTCCAACCCCTTCGACCCCGCGTCTCATCTCCCCAAACCCCATCCTCTCCGTCCCCTTTTCCTCCTGTTCTGCTTCTCCTTCTCTTCTCCTCCTCCGTCCCGTCCCGGCTGGGTTGGGCTCCTCTCCTCTCCGCTCCTCTCCTCCCCACCCCACACGAAGTTCTCTTTTCTCTCGATTGCTCTCCGGAGGGATTACTTTAAGCAGCGCGTCCCGGGCCGGCGGGCTCTGATTGGATGTTTTACGCGAAGGCTCCGCCCAGCGCCGTGGCACGCGCAAAGAGGGTGGGGAGGAGAAGCGCGAGGTAGGCGCGCGCAAGCGCGCTCCCGCGGTCCCCGGGGCGGAGAGCCACGCTGGGTTAGGTTTCGGGTTCGGGTGGCCCTTGTCCGCCGGGTCTCCGAGGAGGAGGGATGGGGGCGGCTGCACCGAGAGAGGCTTCTGGGCTGCATAAGTGGCGGGGGCGAAGTTTCCTCTTTCTCCCCAGGCCCGCTTCTCTCGCGGCTGGTGTCCCAGGTGCCTCGAGGTGGCCCCGAGGAGGGACAGGTTTGATTTACAGCCTCCTCCGGGCGGCCCTGAGGCCAGTGCGGTGTGGGCAACCTCCCCACCCCCACGCGGCCCGCCTGCCCCGGTAGCCCGGATGTCTCAGCCCCCCGTGGCCCGGCTGCGGACTCGATTATCAGCCCCAGTGAGGATCCTCTTAAAGAGACAGATACATTTGCGGGCGCCGCGGGCTTCATCCTCCCTTTAGCTGTCCTGAGCCGGAGACACCCGAGCCGCCACCCCTCCCCCCGCCAGTTGCTCCGCCAGTCCACGGCCGGGCGAGAGTCGAGCCGAGGCCTGAGGCCCCTTGGCTCCGGGGCGTCCCTGGTCCGAGTGGCCGCCTGGGACCAACCGAGTTTTCTTCCTTCCCGGGGGGTGGAGGGGGGAGGGGAGCGGCCAGCGGCTGGGGGTGGGGGTGGAGGGGACGTGGAGCGGCGGGCTGGGATTGGCCGAGAGCCGCGTGAATGCGGGACATTGTCTCAGTTTCAGCCCGGGTCGCTGCCCCTGCCGGCCCCGGCTCCATTCTAACCTTGGAGCAAGATGGGCGAAGAGCCGAGAGCCTGGCTGAGATGTGCGTGTGTGTGCGCGTGTGCGGTCATAGATCGTGATAGGGAAACTGGGTTAGGGTACCAGCCTACCCGCTCCTCGAACAGAGGCCATTGACTGTGTCGGCGTTAGGAAAGAATGTATCGAAAGGTATTTACAAATAAGCGCAGTGAGTTAAGACTGTTTCAGCCATCTGTAAATACCAGGCGCTGCGCTCAGGGCTGGGGGGCTATAAGGAAAAGGAAGACGGTTCCTGCCCTCCAGAAGCTTTTCCATTCAAAAGATTCAAGTTAGGGTGTTGGACGACAGCTTCCAGAAGGGAAGTACCGCGTTCTTAACTTTAGCCGGGGGAACTCTGGCCCAGATCTAGAAGCCTCGAGGTAGCACACCAGTAACAAAACGTAGGCCCCCCGCAACAGAGGAGACGAGGCAGCGCCCCGGGGAATGGCCTGAACTCAAAGCAAAGCCTCTAGCGCGTACGAGGTTCGGAGCTGCGAGTGTAAGCCCCGGGAGGGTAGGAGCTCGTCCTTCATCGTCTGGGTTAACGTTGGCAGTGGAGAAAGCGTGAGCCCTCGGATGGCAGGAGCTCTTCTTTTTGTCCGTCCTCAGGGCCCTAGTGGAGCCTGGATCCCAGTAGGAGTCAGTGCTTCTAGATTAATTTAACAGTCCTTACTCAAATAAAAATAGAGGAAAATGCATTTAAATAGGGTACGACTTTCCATCGTGTAATTTGAAAGGTGAGGAAATGGCGGAAATAAAGAAACCTTTTGATATCAAAAGGCTTTTCTCAGAGAGTTGGAGCAGTATGTGATTGAAAAAACACCTATGTCTCAAAAAGAGCTATAAACTTAGTAGCAAAATGACCAAGTTCAGAGTAGGTGGGTATGAATTAAGAGGGAAGGAAATAGCCGTGGGATGTAGTAACATACATTTCTGTTCAGTTCACCAAGCATTCGGTACCTACTATGTGCAGAATATTGTTCTGGGTGCTTTACGTTACACATTCTCTCACCGAACCAGTCGTATTTGACACATTTGTTTACATTGCACTTGGTACTTTAGGTAAGATGTGAACCTGAAAAAATAGGTCTTCTGGGCATTCCAACAGCCTCATTGACTTGGATGATACTTTTATTTAGGTGTCATGACTTCTTCACTAAAAATGATGGAAAATGCAAATCGTCAAAGTTTTACAAAATCTACCAGTTGAAAAAGGATAAAGGAACAGAGGAGGCCTGAAAGAGCAGAAAGATCTAGATAAAAAGGAAAACAAAGTAGATGATTCATTTTAAGTATCTAGAAAATAATTCGGGAGCTGTGGAAAAATGACAAAAATAATTGGATATAACCGGAATTTCAAATGAAACGATTTAATACTAAATTTAGGCTTTATCTTAAAACTTATCCCTCACATATTTTTTTGGAGAGAAGTTAGGAGAAAAGATAGAATGAAATATTAAGCACTTCAATTTGTCTTCCCCCAAAGGAATCAGCATTGTGATTCTAGTATTCCTTACAAGTGATTCAAGAATGGGTTGTGATGATTTATATGAAAATAGGAAACTAGTTTTGAAGATTTAAAGGTCATTATATTCTTTAGTTTCATGACAATTTGATTAGTTTTATCTAGGATAGGTTTTTTTTAAAAAAAAAAAAACAGCTATTAAAATTTGAAAATTCAGTGCAGCAAAATGAAAACAGCATAAGCAATTATAATTTAAAAAAAAAAAAAGAACCAGGAAGGTGGCAGTGTAATTCAGAATTTAAATGATTTGCTGTATCAATTTTGCAAAATTTCTGCTGCCTGTCAAAAATGGAATCTAAGGAGCTTTACCATCTTATAGGACAACCTCCACATTTCCTCACTTGATTACTGATCTCTAGTCACATTTGCTTGACATTGTATAAAATAATTATGCAACATATTCATAAACGATGATAGCAAAACCTGTTTTGGAGTTTAGACATTAATCACCCAGTTGTTCATCAGCTGTATTTAGGCACAGCTCTCTATGTAAACATTTCTGCCTTAGCACTGTCACAGATTATTAATCCAACTGCTTACTGTAATTTAGAACTTCCACTTTAAAAGATTTTAATATCAGAAATAGGTCAAAGATTCTGGTCTTTTACTATGGAAAGGTATATGGCAAAGGTGCCATTGAGTGGCACTTGTGACATTCTGCCACTCTCTACCATATGTGCTTCTCCTCCTCTGCCATTTTCCCTCTTCTACAAATTTTTTGCCTATCCTGTTCAGCTGTCTCCTCTCAGTAAGTGTTCTGCCCCCAAGTGAGGATGCCAGTGCACTCAGCCACTCAGTATTTGTTAAGTATCCACTATGTGCCTGCCCTTCCCAGCAGATGGAGAGGATCTGGAAATGCCGGAAGAACCAGACCAATGACATGAAATCCTGGAGTAAAGAGTATCGAAATGTCTTTGGGACTGTATTGTCCCATTCTTGTTTCTTGCTCCAGGCCTGCAAATGACATTTCCCTGATGGCACTAGAAGATGACCATTGAGTTACCTTGAAATCTTCATGGATGGATTATCTCATTTGTGGATATTTATGTTGTTTGTATTTCTTTCTGGTTACCATCCTTGACTATTTTGCTATTCCATTAGTAATTCAACCAAAGAACAGTTAGTAAATCTTGCTTTTTAGTAGCCAGTGCATAGATTTGGTAGACAAAAAACTAGAGCCAAAGTGAAACGTTTTGGGTCACTTACAAATTTAGTTAATTTCTGATTTGTGGTTCCCATTATCACTGATAACTGAGTTAGCTAAATCTATGTGACATTTATGATCAGAGGTCAAGACTGAACCTTATAAATGAGTGTATAATGGGACTGTGTTCCTTAGGTTAAGTTTCCACTTAATACCACTTAAGCTAGTAACACCCAACCCCTCTTGGAAATTATTCTGTGCAGTCCCTATAGACACTCAGAGAGAAAACCACATTATCTTCCTTACTACCTAGAATTTTAGCTATTAAGGAAAAACATTTCCATTCACAACTTTTACTCACTACTACCATTCATATGCTTTAAAGCTTAATGTTAAAACATTTTTAAAATGGAAAGTTTCTTTTTATGTATATGTATATTTTTATATTAGTTAAAAGGTAGTTTTGTATGGTGGATGGGGGCTGACTTTAGAGCCAGAAAGGACCAATATTTATTATTACCCACATTTTACAGTTGAGAAGACTGGGGCAAACCAAGGTTTACAAAGCTAGTAAATGTTTAAGGCTAGATTTGAACTCAGATCTTCTTTCTATTTTACTGTGCCAACTAAGTAGGTACTGCCCCCAAAATGAAGATTTTTTGGGAAGGAAAATGTATAGTCATGCAATGAAAAATAAATGCAGTGAACATAGTAATATGTCACACTTAGGTTTTTTATCAATTATACTGGGAAAAAAGTACGGCCTATAGTTGATATCAGAAAGTGATTTTGTCATCTTGTAACATACCACATGTGTGCATATGCAAATTTGTTCAGTCGTTTTTCAGTCATGTCCAACTCTTTTTATGATCCCATTTGGAGTTTTTCCTGGCAAAGATACTGGAGTGGTTTGCCATTTCCTTCTCCAGCTCATTTTACAGTTGAGCTATTGAGGCAAACAAAGGGTTAAAGTGACTTGCCCAAGGTCACACAGCTATTAAGTGTCTGAGCTGGATTTGAACTCAGGAAGATGAATCTTTTTGACTCTGGAACCATCACTCTATACACTTTGCTACCTAGGTTCCCCTATATATGTAAATACATATAATTGTTGACTACATAATTATGCAGAAATAACTTAAGAAGGCAGATGTCTGAAATGGCTTGATGGCCTTAAATTAAGGTCCAAAACCATAAACACATACATGCTTCATATCCTCTCATTCGTTCCCTCATTCAGTTTGAAGTGATTTTTTTTTTAATTTTAATTAATTTAAGTTTCCAACATTCATTTCCACAAAATTTTGAGTTCCAAATTTTCTCCCTATTTCTCCCCTCCCACACCCCAAAACATCAAGCATTCTAATTATCTCTATCACCAATCTGCCCTTCCTTCTAATATCTCTCCCTTCCTTTATCCCCATCTTCTCTTTTGTCCTGTAGGGCAAGATAAATTTCTGTACTCCATTACCTGTATTTCTTATTTCCTAGCTGTATGCAAGAACAGTACTCAACAGTTGTTCCTAAAACTTTGAGTTCCAAATTCTCCCCATCCCTCCCTCCCCACCCATTCCCTTTGGGAAGGCAAGCAATTCAACATAGGCCATATTTGTGTAGTTTTGCAAATGATGTCGATAATAGTCGTGTTGCGTAAGACTAACTGTATTTCCCTCCATCCTGTCCTGCCCCCCCCCATTACTTCTATTTTCTTTTTTGATCATGTCCCTCCCCAAGAGGGTTGACTTCTAATTGCTCCCTCCTCCTACTGCCCTCCCTTCCATCATTCCCCCCCCCACCCTGCTTATCCCTTCTCTCCCACTTTCCTGTACTGTAAGATAGGTTTTCATACCAAAATGAGTGTGCATTTTATTCCTTCCTTGAGTCAAATGTAATGAGAGTAAGCTTCATGTTTTTTCTCTCACCTTCCTTTTTCCCTCCACTGAAAAGTCTTTTACTTGCCTCTTTTGTGAGAGATAATTTTCCCCATTCCATTTCTCCCTTTCTCCTCCCAATATATTCCTCTCTCACCCCTTAATTTCATTTTTTAAGATATGATCCCATCCTATTCAACTCACCCTGTGCTCTCTGTATGTGTGTGTGTGTGTAATCCTACCAACTACCTAGATACTGAAAAAAGTTTCAAGAGTTACAAATATTGTCTTCCCATGTAGGAATGTAAACAGTTCAATTTTAGTAAGTCCCTTATGATTTCTCTTTGCTGTTTGCCTTTTCCATGCTTGTCTTGATTCTTGGGTTTGAAAGTCATATTTTCTTTTCAGTTCTGGTTTTTTAATCAAGAATGCTTGAAAGTCCTCTATTTCATTGAAAGACCATATTTTCCCCTGAAGTATTATACTCAGTTTTGCTGGGTAGGTGATTCTTGGTTTGAGTCCTAGTTCCTTTGATTTCTGGAATATCATATTCCATGCCCTTCAATCCCTTAATGTAGAAGCTGCTAGATCTTGTGTGATCCTGATTGTATTTCCACAATGCTTGAATTTTTTCTTTCTAGCTGCTTGCAATATTTTCTCCTTGATCTGGGAACTCTGGAATTTGGCCCTAGTGTTCCTAGGAGTTTCTCTTTTTGGATCTCTTTCAGGAGGTGATAGGTGGATTCTTTCAATATTTATTTTGCCCCTGGTTCTAGAATATCAGGGCAATTTTCCTTGATAATTGTATGAAAGATGATGTCTAGACTTTTTTTTTGATCATGGCTTTCAGGTAGTCTCACAATTTTTAAATTGTCTCTCCTGGAGCTATTCTCCAGGTCAGTTGTTTTTCCAATGAGATATTTCACATTCTCTTCCATTTTTTCATTCTTTTGGTTTTGTTTTGTGATTTCTTGGTTTCTCATAAAGTCATTAGCCTCCATCTGTTCCATTCTAATTTTTAAAGAACTATTTTCCGCGGTGAGCTTTTGAACCTCCTTTTCCATGTTGCTAATTCTGCTTTTTAATTGGCTTTTTGAAGCTCTTTTGCCAACTGAGTTAGCCGATTTTTAAAGGTGTTATTTTCTTCAGCATTTTTTTGGGCAAAGTGTTGACCTGCTTGTCATGATTTTCTTGCATCTCTCTCATTTCTCTTCCCAATTTTTCCGCCCCTTCTCTTACTTGATTTTCAAAATCCTTTTTGAGCTCTTCCATGGCCTAAGACCACTGAATATTTATCTTGGATGTTTGGGATACAGAAGCCTTGACTTTTATGTCTTTCCCTGATGGTAAGCATTGTTCTTCCTCATCTGAAAGGATGGGAGAAGATATCTATTCATCAAGAAAGTAACCTATTCTTATTTTTTTCCCCTTTTTTGGACATTTTCCCAACCAGTTACTTGACTTTTGAAAGGTCCTTTGTCAAGAGTAGAGTATCCTCTGGGGGTCTGTAAGATCTCAGTTCCTCCAAGGTGGTACAATCAAGCATGTACAATGGTCTGGGAGCAAGCAGAGATTTTTGTGCCCAGAATCTCAGTAACAGAGTTTTGTCTTCACAACCACCTGGCCTCCAGTTGTGCCAAGCCAGCACTGGGGGCTGAGATTCAGATAAGCTGCATGGGCAGGGCCACCTTTCAGTGTGAGATAAAGATCAGCTGCTCTAATCCCTCAGGAGTATCAGGGCCTCTACACAGGGCTGAGGTAAGAGTCATCTGCTCAGTGCCCCCAGGGGTTTTATGATCCAATAACGGATGCTGACTGCTGTAGGGGCTGCTGTCAAAGCTGCTGCCACCTGCCCAATGTGGCTTCTGGCCAGAGCTATGGGAAGGCCCTTCTCCCTTCCTGGCCAGCTGAAAAAACCATCTCACTGACCTTTGGTACCTGTGGATGGAGGGATCTGCAAACCACTGCTACTTCGACTGGGAATTCCTCCCGAGGCCTGCGCGGTCCTTATCCCAGAGCCACGTGGCATGGCCAAGGCTGGGCTGTGCTGGGCTCCACTTTGAGTCTGGTGTGACAGATGTTTCCCATTGGCCTTTCAGGTCACGCTGGGCTGGAAATCTCCTCCACTCTATTGTTCTGTGGCTTCTGCTGCTCTAGAATTTATTGACAGTCTTTCTTTACAGGTTTTATGGGCAGTGGGGGGAAAGTTAGCATAGTCTTTCTCCTCCACCATCTTGGCTCCGCCCCTCAAAGTGATTTCTTAATCAGTATCTCACATAGACCAGCTAGACCTCATTTTACACAATATCTTTCTGAAAAGATGTATGTGTATACATATATATGTAGAAATTAAATTATTTTTATATATAATGGGAACTTGCTACCTAATGAATCATGTTGTATTGGATTTATGTAAATTATCTTTGGTTTGGTAAATCTAGATTTTCATATATTGTGTTTGCTTAAAATAGGATAACCACTTGATACTGTACTATAATCTATATTGAACTGAGTATGGCACAATTTTATTTTCTTGAGTATGTAAGTTCTGTAATAAAGAAAAGAATATGTTTTTGCTCAAGGTGATTCTTCAGCCTATATGTTTTCAGCAGTTAAAGAATGGGGAAGACAAACTTCTGCTTTGTTCCTCTCTGTGTCACTCTTAACTGTAGTAGGGAAATATGCTGTAATTGGTTTTCCACATTTGCCAAGAGTCCGTTTCCTCTTAACATTCAACATATTTAACAGAAGTCTTGTAATTGCTCCAAAAATAATAAAAATGGTCCCAAGAATAAAAATGATAAATATACAACACACTGGTTTTTGTCATGGCTTTGGTTTTGTTATGTTCCTTTAATAATTTTTAGTGCCAAATCGTGTGGTAGAAATAAAAAGGTTTTCTTCAGTAATAAAACCCAGTAAAGAAATTTAATCAGTTGCTTATATAGGGGTGAAGTGTTATCTACTTAGTAGGTAATTATGAGATCCTGTTAAGGCACATTAATGCTATATAATATAGTCCTTTTTAGCTAATGTTATGATTAAATCATACTGTGTATTTAGAAAAAAAATGAAGCTTATTGGGCTTATATGGTATTTTCTGGGCATGTGGTTCCTCTACAGCATGGTGCAGTGGAAAAACTTCTGGAACTGATGTTAGAGAACCTGGCTTTGATTCCCAGCTTTGCTACATATTAACATTGTAACCTTGGCCAAGTCATTTCTCTGGGCCTCAGTTTACTCGTGTAAAATGAGTCAGTTTAACTAGACAGTCTTTGAGATCTCTATCTGTTCTAAAATCTATGACCCTAAGAATGAAAATGATTGAAAATGTTTTTTTTCAGTCTTTCACTGACTTCTGTCAAGCAGGATTAAAAAAAAAACAAACCTCTGTTATTAAGTCCCTCCCCATTCCTCCCCCTAAAAAAAGAAACCAAGTCTCAGTTTCTGATAATTAGTTATTTGGGCATGTTTTAAAAAAAAAGGGGGTTGCTTTAACTAGGATGGGGGAAAAATCAGAACTGTGAGCTACCATAGTATTCTACAGAAGAACTGCAAAGCACTAGTATTCTAAGAATGCAAACCCATACTTTTTGTATAATCTGCAATACTTTGTACTGTAGCGTATAAGTATTTAAACAAAAGTTACCTTAAAAAATGAACTTAAGACAACAAACTAGAAAAAAATTTAATCAGTCAAAAAGAAAAAAATGTTAATTCTTCTCTAGTGTATCCTAAAACATGGAATTTGTAACTCTCATTAGGATAAGTAGGTTAACCTAAAAGAAAACATACTCAATGAGATACAGTATATTCAAAAAATAAGCTAGCCAATTAAAATCAATCAAGGGATTCCCTCAAATTTCATTTATCCCAGATAAGATTCCTAGAATGTATGATAGGATAACCTTTACCTTGCACCTCCAGCAGCTTAGCACATAGTACCTAGCACATAGTTAAACAATTATTTAATGCTTTTTCTCTCTATCTACTTTGACGGGGAACACCCACTTGAATTTCAAATAATGGTGTGCTTATACAGACACAAACATATGTTTTTTAGCTTAATTTCTTAATCAACCATACACCTTTGTGCCTTTTAGTACAAATGCGATCTTATTTAAACTGAACAGAAACTTTTCTAACACGTTAGATGTACTTTACTAACAATATGCTAATTATAAATGTTTTATCAAAATATCTAAAGGCCTCTACTGGCAATAACTTTGTTAGTAAATGGTTTCCAAAGGAATAAAACCACATTTCCTTTAAACTATTCTACTAAAACCCTAGTTGTTGTTCGGCAATGCTTGATTCTTTGTGACCCCATTTGAAGAAACTGAGGCAAACAGAGTTAAGTGATTTGCTTTAGTGTCCCATCAATAGCATGTCTGAAGCCATTATACCACCTACCTACCCTGAAACCCTAATTACACCAAATAAAATGATTGTACGTTCTAGTCGCAAGCACTTTCACATTTTTATTTTTAGTGTCTGATCTGCATTATAGTTTACTTTCCATTTTTCTTACCCTGAAATCAGGAAAAATCTAAAATAACTTACTTTAGACCAAATTTCTTGATCTTAATCTGCTCCTTCATTGAAATGCTACTTGCCCCACAAAATTGTCAGAATTCCTTGTTCACTTTCACCAAAATGGTGTACAGTTATCCCTTCCATAAAACTTTTCCCGTTGATGTTTCAATATATCATGGATCAGCATAAGAAATTAAATTTTCTGGGAGTTTTGTAGAAGCAAACAGAGGCTAGCAGATAATACAGAAAAGCTTAGAAACTTAGAAAGGCATAAAATATATGTTTAGTATTGTATAATATCAGCATATTTTATCTTTTAATACCACAGTAATTCAGACTTCTCTGGTACAAAGAAAGGGCCAAAATTTTACACAGACTTTCCAGACTGAGGGGTTGTTGGGTCCCCAACCCCCATGATGTGAAAGGGGTAACTGTACTGTGGTCTTGTGGGGATTTGTGGATCACCCCATGAATATGCTTTTATGTTGGACTTATAGTTTTATAAACTATATGCTTTGGTGAATTTTCATTGTAACCATGCAATGTGGATAATAATGCTAATTTAAGAAAGGAAAATGTACTTTTAGTTTGATAGAAACTGAAAAAATCTCCATAAAATGCATATGTGCAAAAGGAAATATGAAAATTTTATTTCTGGTGTTCCTATACATAAGTTCAACCAATGACAAGGGAGACAAAATTCAGCCAGGCAGTTCGTTAGCTCTTCAAGAAGAACTTTGATTAGTCCTCTTTGATTTCCTATCTTGGTTGTATAAGACCACTATATGATATGTATGGTTAACATAAAGGGTTGTACGATTACCTGAATAATACAGAGGAAAAACCGAAACATTTTTCCCTAAAACTCTAAATCTCTACCTGCAGACCTGGCCATGGAATGTAAATGATGAATCAAGAATTTTAAGTTATAGCTCCTGAGATTTTACAATTTGCTTCTCCGCTCATTCATCATTCTCCAGACAGAGTAGGGTGCTCTATCCAGTTACCTCTAACCTTTGTAAAATAATTTTTTCCCTAGTTTCCCCCTCGACTTTTAAGCAGATCTAGAATGTTTGCTTCAGCTTGTCTGAAATCCTTATGTATCACAAAGTCAATGAATAAAATCTACCTCTTGGTTTAGAAAGCCCAAGTGATCACCACCAAGTGTTTAATCCCTTGTGGGACCACCACAGCTCTTTTGAGTTTTCTTTAGTTAATCTACTTGTTCTAGCAAGAGTTTGAAATTCCACTTGTATTGCCCTTGTTTTGGCAGAGATACACTGGGAGACGCTTTGGGTGCTCTTTGGTATAGGGACCCAGAGTCCTTGGTGTGCCCTACATAGAAAAGGGACACCTATCCATTGGGATAGCCTGATGCATTGGAGGATCAAGGTGGGGTTTTCACTAAGGATGGTTTAGTTTCTTTCCTGAAGAATGAGGGAATTACTTCCAAATGTAGGTCCATAATTCATGGAGGGAGAGCTTCACTTGTTTATAAAACAAGGGGCTAAGCTTTCCTTCTGATATGAGGAGCTTTATTTTATTTTCCTATTAAAGTTAGACAGTGGTAAGACCTGGCCATTCTGCCTTGCTCTCCACCCTCACTTAGTGGGTTTTTGACTTGCTGTATATTTCAATATGTCTTGACTGCAGTCTTGCCCTGTACCTTCACTTTACACCTGGGGCCTCTTCAACTAGTAATATCCTTCTGCTCTGTTCTCCCACAGATGAGTTCCTACTAGTGCCTCCATTTGGGGAAAGGGTTGAGGTCAGCCAATACCTCTCTAGGACAGGATCTTTGTTTCTGTTTGAATTTGCATTTCCAGAATGTAGTGAGTGAACAGAGCTTATTGTCTACCTACTTGTGTGTGAATCAAGTGTAGAAGGACCCTTAGTGGAAAAGGGAGAAAGCTTCGTACCCCCAATAACTCCAGGACCCAGGGCCAGTTTTGTTGTAGCATTTGCTATCCAATAATACAGCACAGGGAGGTCCTTTCTTAGAGCAGGTGCAAATCCCAACTCTCCTGACTCCCTCTGGAAGACACTGTGATACCCTTCTTCTGGGAAAATCTCAGCTGAAACCTCAGCCTTGGCATTAACTTTATTACCATTGTCAAGTTGCAGCCTTTTTGAGATGCAATATTCTCATTTGTAAAATGGGGATAATGCCTGTAGTACCTACTAGTAACTACAGGGTTCTTGAAGTTCTGATGAGATAATGTGTGTAAAGTTCTTTTCAAACTATGAATTATTTTCATTAAACCAGCTATGAATATAAATGGATCTTCACTGCTACATGGCATTCATTTTATAATTTCCTGATTGACTTCAATACTCCTTCCAGCATCTATCTTTTTTCTTTAATTTCCTTCTATATCATTCTTTACTTCTTTCCTCTCAGCAGAATTCATTTCAAAATGTGCTGAGAAACTAGAGGCTGTCATATACTCCTCTTCCTTACCCCATGCTTCCTTGCCTCCATACCTCTCAATATCACCCTACTTCTCTCTTTCTGTGCTCTTCTCATTGCCAAAGTCAACTCTTCTATTGTTACTGATCTTGTCTTTTTCATTTTCACAGTCAGCTTGGCACCTATCTCCATCAATATGAACATTCCCTCTGTCTGTCAACTATGAACTCTCCTCATTTACTGCCTCCTTCTATTCAACCTAAGACATGCACAGATACCCATCAACTGTTAAAAATCTTTCATTTGACTCTGCTGGCCTCTCAGACTTTCTTCCAGTTCTTTCTTTCCCAGTCTAACTTCTAGGAGTTAACTGCATTGGTTGCTAACATTTCCTCAGTCCTGTCCACTTCTTAATCCTTTACAATTTGGTGTCCAACCTCATCACTTAATTGTACCTTCTCTGAAGGTATCAATGATCTCTTAGCTGCTGAATCTGATGGTGATACATCCTATTTAAAACTCAGAGAAGCTTTTGACACTATTGACTACTCCCTCCTGGTTATTCTGTTTTCCACTAGCTTCCAAGAAATGACCCCTTAGCTGTCAGTTTCCCTAGCTTTTAAGCCTCTGTTCTGGGTCTGTTTATCTCTATAACTTCTTCTGAGGACCTGATTTGGATTCCATGGTTTTAATTATGAGCTCTACACAGATGACTTCCAAATTTATATATCCAATCCTAATCTCTTCATAGAGGTGCAGTCTCTTACATTGAGTTAATATATAAACTTCAGCCACTTGCTGGATATTTCCATCTGGATGTCCCATTGCCAACTCAACTCATCAGGTTCAAAATAAAACTCATTATCTTCCATCCCTTGAAATCACACTTTCTCCAAAGTACTCTATTTCTACTGAGGGACCATTATCTTTTCAGTCCCACAGGTTTATGACCTTGGACTCTTCCTTGATTTTTCTTCCTCAAACTTTCTTTCCCCCTAACCCCATATAGTTAGTTGCCAAATCTTATCAGTTCTCCTATCATAGTATCTCTCATATCCACTTCCTTCCCTCTAATTACATGACCACTAATCTAATTTAGGCCCTTATTACCAAAAAAGTCATATCTATTTCTATACAGCACTCTATCCACTACAACACATAGCCTGTAGTAGGATAGAGTTCCTATATTTATACAATGCTGGGGGGGGGGGTAAAGAAAATAAGATTGAATGGAATATAATAATGGTAGAATTAGAGACCTTATACAAGAAAAACTGCAGGTGGCAGAACCTAACTCAGTTCTGACTGGTTGTCAAGGCAAAGGCAGGGAGCAGGAAGGTAGCAGAGGACAGTAAACAGAAAGATCCCAAAGCAGTGGAATGAGTGGTTGGGAAATAGCAGAGGAAAATGTGAAAGGTAAGGGAAAATGGAAGCTTCAAAAGTAGTAGAGTACAATTTGCTAATTTTCCTGTGATATTAGAGGACATAATATGTAGAAAAAGTCCTCTACAGAATCTGTGAAGGAGAACAGATCTTGGAACCAATCAAAGGACAATTCATCTTTAGGACAAGGTTAAAAAAAGTCAACAAGAGGTCTCCTGCTGGGGTAGGGATTAAATTGTGGAAAACAAAGTCACTGTCACTTTAACAAACAATTTTTTTTCAAGTGATTGAGGTGACAGGGATGAACAAATGACAAATAAGTTCAAGAGGTAGGAAATTTAGTGATTTACTCTATATATTTACATAAGTCCTTTACCTTTTGTAATCTACTTTAAGGCCAAAATAAGAATGGAGGAAATGGAGAGTGTTTTATGAGATGTAGAAAAGAAAATTAACCTGGAAAAGGAAAAATAGGGACAAAATCTGATTAAAGTAAGTTAGAACCACAAAGTTTTCCCCAGATTTAAGTAAGAAAAAATAATGGATGAAAAATATTTCCCCTTAAGATGCTATTAAAAATTGAATAGAGACCAAAAACAACTGTGAGACTAACATCATGTCAGATCTCTTAATAAGAGGCATTCCTGAAACCAATGGCAATACCACTATTTTTTATTCTAATAATTCACTTTTTAAGGTTTTGATAGAAGTTTTGAAGAACAAAGACGTATCAATTTTCTGACTATCTATCATATTTTTAGATTAAGAAAGATTAATAAATAGGGAAATACAGAATTAGGGACACTTGATACTAATGAATATAGCATAAAATATTTGCAAGAATTTTACTGCAGAGATCAGTGGCAATATATGGTAAAATGTTACATGGAGCCCCAAACTATGTTAAAATGAAGGCAATCTTTTGAAAATCTCAAAAGAAAGAATGAAATGGGTTAGAATATTGAGAAGCATCTTAGGAGCCTGAATCAAGGGACATTTATAAGGATAAAAGAAGAGAAAGGGAAGGAGTATTTATATAGTGCCTACTCTGTGCCTGGTATTATGGTAAGCACTTTATAATTTTTATCACATTTGATCCATTCAACAACCTTGAGAATTAGGAGCTGTTATTATCCTCACTGTACAGTTGAAGAAACTAAGGCAGAAGTGACTTGCCCAGAGTCAGCACAGCTAAAATCTAAGGCCAAGACTTGAAATCAGATCTTACTGACTCTATGACAAGTGCTCTATACATACTGTGCCACTTAGCTAATTCTAAGACAGGAGAGAGAGTGCTGGATTTAGAGCCAGACAAGACTGAGGCTTGAATCCTCCTTCACTAAACTACAAGTGTGATAATTGGCAGGTCACTTGATGTTTTGGAGCTTTAATTCCCTCACTGGCAAAATGGAGGTAATAATAGCCCCAACTTGATAAATACCTATCAACAGGTACCTATCATAAGCAAATGAGATAATACATTTAAACTACTCTGTACACCTAAAAGCACTGTATAAATGTAAGCAGGCCAAACTATCCATGTTGTTTTGTGGATTCAACAGACAACAGGATAAGAAAATACATTTTGCATTTAAAACTCAGTATTGCTTTTGATTGAGGAATACAATGGATTTGAATGAAAATGAGGTAATAGTGATAAGAAATTTCTTCAGAGTTTTTTCTGACTTACATTCAAATTCAGTAAGTACCCAAAATGTCTTGACAGGGGAGATTTAAAAAAAATAATAAAAAGTCAATGAGGGTAGAATGGCTCATTAATTTCCTAAACACATCTCTTAAAAAAAATTATTCAAATTAAAAAGAGATGGTGTGAAGGAAGACAGCAAAAGGGAAAGATTACAAGGAAATGTTTCAGGATTTGTTTTCCCACTTACAATTGAGTTTTAGCTTGAGTGGGAAGGTCAAAGGGGTACTTTTAAAAAGGCAAAAATCCTGGACTACATTTATATTTTCTCTATGTCTTATCCTTCCAGTTATGTAAGAGATTATTTAAAAAAAAATCTATCTATCTACTTATATCCATTATCCCTTAAATGTTCTTTTTCCCAGCACACCAAACAAATAATCCCTGTCTTCAAGGATCCTACCTTCTAAGCAGGGGCAAGGAGGTAGGTCAGGGAGGAACACCTAAGATAAAAATGTAGTAGGTAGAAGGTAAATGTAGGGAAGATGGTACTTGTAGATGAGGGGCAAGGAGTTGAGAATAGGGGAGAAACCAGGTATGGTCTCTTGAAGAAGGCAGCACTCCAGATGAGTCCTAAAGGATGCCAGGGATTGGATTTGATGGCTACTGAGGCCTTTTCCATCTCCTGACATTTTGGGAATGTATGACTTCTTTCCACTGTCAGTCTCTACTGCTATGTCTAGTTACTGCCACTACTAGTTTCCACTGCTTTTTCATTGTCTTTTTTCATGTCTAAAGGTTCCAGTACCATTGTGATAATGGCATTTTGGGACCATTATTATGTTAGTAGGAATTTAAACTTGAGGAGTCACTGGAGGGCATCTAGTCCAACTTCCTCATTTTACAATTGAGAAAACTGAGGGCCATAGAGAATAGTTAAATTGACTTACCCAAGATCTCACAGGTACTAAATAGCAGAGCTGTAATGCTTCAGCAAACCCAACCCAAATGCTTTAGGAAGACTGATGGAGTGTTCAAACGGAAGAGGAAAGAATTCATTACATTGTGAGGTCCCTGGGAGTAGGAACTGTCTTTCTTTGTACCCAAAGTGTTTGGCAGTGCTGGACAGATGTGTTCATTTATTTTTTTCTGCCAAGTTCAATTCTTCATGACCCCATTGGGGGGTTTCTTGGCAGATGCCATTCCCTTCTCTAGCTGGTTTTACAGATGTGTAAACTGAGGCAAACAGGCTTCAGTGACTTGCCCAGGGTCACATAGATAGAAAGTTTCTGAAGCCAGATATGAACTCAGAAAGATGTCTTCCTGACTTCAGTTCAGGCACTCTACCCACTGCACTGATTTCCTCATCACTTAGTTTGCACTTAAATGCTAGCTGACTGATTTGATAGGTTTATCTTGAAGACTTATTTTTAATACTACAGTTTAAAATAGAAAATGGATTGAAGATACAGAAAATGAAATTTTCACTTACTTCATGCATATGTATTACTTTGCTTTCCAAAAGCAAGAGGTAAATGTAACACCTTTTAAAAATTCTAGGATGATTCAATGTAGCTTTAGATACCAGATTTTGTTTTATAGGAATCTGCTGCAGCCTGCCATTCTATTTGATTTAATTCACTGGTACCTGCTACAGTAGTAACTGGCAGGCAGTGCTAAAACAGATTGGCTTCATCAGCATTGTTTATAACAGTTTACAAAGTGTTAAGGTCTGTGCTAAGATCTAAGATATTAGTTCCATTTTTAAAAAATCCACAAATTCTTCTCATGATTTGTTTCTCACTAGCTTTATAAAGCCATTGAATGCCATGACTAAATGGGCAAAATGCCAAAGCCATCTTCACGAAAACACACGGAGTTCAATCAGCTGTACTTGCTCACAGATATCTTTTATCTTTTTATAAAAGAGCATTAAGCCAGTGATAGGATTAACTTTTTTTTTTTTGTCTCAGAATCACTCATCTAGAGCAAGATTTAGGTGCTCTCATAAAGTGGGTACATCCTACGGTGCTGTTGTTGCATAGCATTAGATGTCTAGGCTAGGAAGAGCTGTTCCTTTTGCAAGCTGCTATAGGCTGGATGGACCAGCGCTGCCTTGGTGTACCAACATTGTCCAGGATCAGTGTTTTAAGGGCGGAGCGTTCTACATTCTTTGAAGGTTCCTTCCTCTCTCACTTTTATCTTTTGTTCTATATTTTTCCCTAGAAGTAGATTGAAATTCCTAAGATAGCTTCTATAGCCCTGTAATTTAGTAATATGTTTTAGCTTGGGGACTAACTATATAAAGAAAATGTAACTCTATTGTGGTACACAAAGGATTTGAAAAGATATCAGGCTATTGCATAGATCATAGTCAACAAGCATTTATTAAGCAATTGCAATGTACTAGGAACTGTACTAAGCACTAAAGATACAAAGAAAAGTAAAGACAGTTCTTAATCTCACAGACCTCAGTTTAAGAGGAGGTAACATGCAAACAAATATGTACAAACAAGATATACTGGGAACAAATTGCAGATAATCAGCAGAGGGAAGACACTAGCTTTAAGTGGGAATCAGAAAAGGCTTCTTTCTTATAGGTGGGATGTTAGCTGAAACCTTAAGAATGCCAGGAGACGTATGAGGGCAAAGACTACTCCACCTGAAAATGTCTGGAGTTGAGAGGAGTACGTATTGTGAGGAACAGCTACAAGGCAAGTGTCACTGGATCACAAAGTACATGGAGCATGGAGTAAGAAAACTGGAACGGTAGGGAGAGACTGGGTTATAGAGAGCCTTAAAAGCCAAGCAGGAATCTTTATATATCATACTAGAGACAATAGCTAGACTCACACTTTTGAAAAATCAATTAGACAGCTAAAAGATGAACTGGAGTGGGAAGAGACTTGAGACAAGAAGACGAAACAGTAGACTAGTGCAGTAGTCTGGGAATGAGGTTATGAGGGCTTCTTCCAGGGTAGGAGTGTTAGAGGAGAGAAGGGAACTATATAAAAGATATAAAGGTAGGTGGAACTGATAGGATTGAACAATAGATTGAGAAGGATGACATGTAGGTTGTGGTAACTTGGTTATGGTAACTGTGATAACTCAGATAACTGGGGGATGATGTTATCCTCAAAAGTAATAAGGATGTTTAGGAAGAGAGGATGGTTTTGGGGGAAATTCAGTTTAATTTTGGACATGTGAATTTAAGATGTCCATGAAACATCCACATCATTTAAAATGTACAATAGACAGTCAAAGAAGCAAGATTGGAAGTCTTAGACAAATAAATCTGAAAATCAGCCACACAGAGATGATACCTGAAACTGTGGGAGCTGATTGAGAATACCAAGTGAAATAGTACAGAAAAGAATAGGGTCCAGGACAGAGGCCCACAATAACCAAGCACAACTTGGACAAAGATCCATAAAGGAGACAGTGGAGTGGTGAGACAGACCCAGAAGAGAGCAGGGTCATGAAAACTTAGAGAGTGTCACAAAGAGGGTTACTGACAGTGTCAAAGACTGCAGAGAGTTCAAAAGGGATGAGGATTAAGGATTTCTAGTACTGACAATTAGGAAATCTTTGTAAATTTTGGAGAGAGTAGTTTCAGTTGCATGATGAGGTCATAAATCAGACTGAAAAGTTAAGAAAGGTGGAAAGGAAGCAGAGGCATTGATTGTAAACATATTTCTCACAGAATTTGGCTACAAAAGGGAGAACAGTTACAAAATGACAGCTAGTGTGGAAAGGTGAATCAAATAAGGATTTGGGGGGATGGGAGAAACATGGGAATGTTTGTAGGCAATAGGGAAGCTTCCAGTTGACAGGGAAATTTAAGAGAAGTAAAAAAAGGGATAGAAAGGTTTCTTCCTTATGTGAGATAGGGTGAAAGAAAAAGTAGAAGACATCTTAGCGATGTAGGATAAGGAGGGGAGAAGAGGTTGCTCCAGGAGGTGATTGGCCTCAAATGTGTTTCAAATATGAGGCAAGGGTTTTCAGCTGAGAGTGTGTGTGGGAATGGGAGATAATTTCAGGCAATTTTAGGGAAAAACAGGGAAGCCGTGAGAGGTTTGAAGAGAGAAAAGCCATTGTGGTGAATGGGATAGAGAGGCAAGTAAAACAGAGTAAAAGGATTGCTGTGTCGCAGTCAGGGCCCACTTGACATTATGTAACATAAATATGTAATGGGCCCAGTCAGCATGGTTTTGTGGTTAGATGCTTGGATGCCTCCCTGTCCCTGTGTGCTTCAGATGTCCTGCCCTCAAAGGATGAAATAGTTAATTGGCTATTGCAGTACCCCTTTACTGATGCTTATCTTTCCTCCACCTCAGATTGGAAAGCAAGTGCTTTCCCTTGAAGAAGTGGTGGGAATAAGGAACATTCTAGTTCACTAACAAAATTCTTTAACACATTACTGAAAAGGATGGGGAGAGATATGGGACAGATATTTTTCTATACTCATTAACAGTTCACTGTCAATCTGAAATGTTTCCAAGGGAGAATACCTTAGGGAATTATGTTCAACCTGATGTTAAATTTTGTTTTACCATTTACTTGGGCAAAAAAGGCCTAGATGGCATACATATCAAATTTTTGGATGCCACCAAGCTAGGACCCAACTATCGGTAGTCAATGTACAAAAGAGATCATGACAGGCTAGAACATTGGGCCAAATCTAGTAAGATTAAATTATCAAAGTCTCAATGAAGAATGCAATAGGACAGTATGGATGAACAACAGACTATCTTGGAAAAGATCTGAGATTTTTGTGGACTTTCAAGCTGAGGATGAATGAATGAGCATTGGGTTTGGAGTCAGGAAGATCTGAATTCAAATCCAGACCCAAAAATCTTGGCTTTGTGACCTTGGGCAAATCACTTAATCTCTATTTGCTACTGGTAAAGGAAATGGCAAGCCACTGCATTATTTTTGCCAAGAAAATCCCATGGACAGAAGTCTACAGGGTCATGAAGAAGTGGACACAACTGAAATGGCTGAACAACAGCAACCTGAAAGTGTTGAGGAAAGAGTAAAAAAGCTGATGGCATCTTGGCTGGCATTATGCAGCAGTTTCCAGTAATAAGACGACTGATGCTGCACTGGGCCTTGGGCAGGCCACTTCCTATCCCTTCTTCAGTTCTAGGCACCATATTCTCAGATAAGCTAGAGGAAACAAGAGTTGGGGTAGACACGATAGCTGTCTTCATGTATCTGAAGGACTCTTATATGGAAGACAACGCAGACTTGTTCTATTTGGACCCAAGGGGTGGAACTAGGAGTGATGGTGGAAATTTTGTTTTCTTTGCTTTTATTGCTTCTCATATATTTCTTACCTCTGTAAAACGAGATTAGACCAGATGGCTGCTGAGTTTCCTTTCTGTTCTAAATCCAAATCTTAAAAATTGTTAGGAAGTTTCTCCTTTTTATCAAGTCTAATCTCCTTTGCACCTTCCCTTCCACCTCTTTATTCCTAGATTTGGTTTCTGGGATTAGGCAGGATAAGTATGAACCCTTTGAATATTTGAAGTCAAGCACCATATAAGCACACAGACCTTTCTCTACTCCAATTTAAACACCCCTAATTCCTCTAATTGATCTTATAGGGAATGGTCTCTTGTCCTGTCACCATCCTGTTCATACTGTGGCTGTGGTTCAGCTTATCAATGTCTTTACTGATCATAGTGCTATATTCTTTTTCCCCTTAAAAAGAAATTAGAGTTGCTACACTATTTCTGTCAAAGGTAAAAAAGAAGTCTCTGAATTCTTAGAAGTTATTATGAGGCTGTGAACTTTTTTCTTCTAAACAAATTTCTGCCAAAGACCACAGAAAATGTTAAAAAGTTTCCCATGTGATTTCTAACACTTTAAAAAATAAGGGGGTATTAAGCTATATTGTTCCTTAGGAGATGTGTCCAATTTCATATCCATAAAAAGACACAATAGCCTATGAGTGCAAGGCCTAAAAAAATGGATATAGGCCTAAAAGAAAGAAAAAAAGCCCTACAGTCCTTGAGGAAGGATATTTAAATGTATTAAAGTGAATATTTCTATGATTTTAATTATCTAAGACATTTCAAGGACTATGGAATAAGTAATGACATTAGTGAAAATGATCAGACAATACAGTTTAAGTAAACAAGATAATTTTGTGGGTTCAATGGATTTTTTTGCTTCTGAATCTTTTCTTATGTTTTAAGCATTTTTGGTGGTGGGGAAATATACTTTTCCATACCTGATACTCATATTGTACAATGAGTATAAGGTACTCTGTTACACATCTTCTGGGAAGACCTTAGAAATTAGCCACATTTAAGCTTTGTTTTAAGACTTTCTTGGAGTTACTCTGGGGTGGAGGCAACATACCACAGAAAAACCTTGAACCCTCCCTTTTAAGGGTCAACTCTTCTCCCAAGTATAAACCTGGTTTATGTGAATCCAGAACTTATGGTAAGGGTCACATATTTATTTTGTATATAAGCATACACGTAGTTATCTCCCTAACAGAATGTAAACTTTTTGAGGGCAGAAACTTTTCACTGTTGTCTTTGTATCTCTAGTGCCTAAGAATATTGTGGATGCTTAATAAATCCTTGTGGATTGATTTGAAACCTAACATACACAAATGTTTTAAAAAAGTGTTGAAATTAGTTCTACCAAAACAAATTAATACCTGATCAAACATTCAATAACAACAGAATAACACTAAATACTCTTCCAAGGGGTTAAACTAATTTTTTATATAATTTCCATAATTAGGTACAATGTTATACTTTACAGATCCATAGTTCTAGAAAATTGACAACATGATTTGGAGAATGCAGCCCAAGTACATGGAATAAACTTTTTCCATGAGAAATGTGGAAGTAGTGTTCCCTCCTACTTCCACTAGTGTTCAAACATTTGTTTACTCAGTTCCTTGACATTCCCCCCACCCTCAAAACCCTCCAGCTCCCCTCAGATCCCAAGCTGCCAATCACAACTGAGCTAAAAGTGGGAATGATTCTGGATTATTTATTTTGGGTTATAATTTTTATCTTTTTTCTTTCATTAAAGCAGACAAATAGAAATAGACTGTATTCTCCAATTGAACAGGTAATTTCAAAATTATTTTCAAAAGCAACTATGTGTAAAAAGGCCATTTCATATTCCCCCCAACCCCCAGTTTGTAATGCATGGCTTGAAGCAGCTGCCCTCATGCAAATTAACTTTCGACTGAAAAAAGTTTTAAGAATAACTAAAACACTACAGCAATTCAAGATTTTAAATTTCAAAGAACTTTCAAATTTATTAGAATAACATATAGGGAGCCCCAGAGTCAAAATTTGTGACATGTCTGGATAGTATAAATTTATTAAGCTGCTTTGAAACCTGTTCAACAATTTTTCAAAAATTCTTTTCTAACTGTCCACCATACTGAATAACCTACACAATTGCACCAGAGTGTAGAAAGACGAAGTGACAACTGCCATTGTTACCAAGAAGTCTTTATGACAGTGGCATAAAAGGATCAAAGATTCTAGAAGCTTAAGACAGTAAGATTTCATATTTTATAAATCAAATGAGTATTTAATTACTTCTGTTTCCTTACCTAAATAATGTGCAATGTTTGGTTGAGATTATGCATAAAACTATCTTTACTGGTAACAAACTATGAAGAGCTAAATAGCAGTAATGATACAGTGGGAAGACTATGCATAAGACTCTACCTCCCTATTTGGAGTTCTGTAGAGACCTGGGAGCAAACAAGTGAGAATGTTTCTGAGCCTGTCATCTGATCTGTAAAATGGGAAGAATACTTTCTGTACCTACCATGGGGCTACTGTATGGAAAACACTTTGTAGATGTTAAATTGCAAAATAAATGTGAGTTCCTCTTATTATTAGGCATGTTATTTCCAGGCACATCAGTTTTTCCACAGAATAATAAGGGAAGGCTGAGGATGACAGAGGCAGGAGATAACACTTGGGATAGAATTATGAGCTCTAACTTACAAAGTGGCCCTTTACCTTTCCTTCCTCTTCTGAATTTACAATAGGGCAAGAAGAAGCATATTGAACGTGATGTATTTAACAGCCTGAAGCTAACACTTCCAAAGAATCTTCATTCCCTACAACAGAAAGTAGGCAGGTGATGTTCTAAGTCTTAGTGAAATATTTATAGCTATTTCACCAGGATACTGATTAGAATCGTATAATTCTAAAGTTGTGAGAGATCTGAGAGATTTGTGATCTGACATCTCTATTATGAAGATGTGGAACCAGACACAGAGAGATCTGCCCATGACCACACAGCTTCTTCTCAGATCAGTATTAGGTGCAGTGATGTAGCACACAGATAATCTAGATACCTACTTTAAGTAAAATTTCACATTAACTTGGTGATACATAAGTGTGAAACATACAATGACAATTTACATGAAATTGCTTTGTTCTCTATTTTCAAGAGCTGGTTAAAATGAAACTAAGATAACTTCAAGTCATTTCCCACAAGAATTATTGCCAAACCTTAAATCTTTAGACCAGATCAATATGTGTAAGTGTCTGTGAATGCAATCAAAGTAACTTCTATCCTCTTTCAGGTAAAACTACTTTGTGCCACTTTGGAACTGAAAATCTATGCTTGCAACTGAATTGCTGATAAGTAATAAATGTGAAAGCTGATCCTTGGCATCCATTCTTAAAATGAAGAAGAGGAATATTAATGATTTTAGAGTCAATTTTTTTTTAGCAGAGAACACAAATTCCATTTTGGGTTGATAAGTACTCAGATATTTTTGCAAGTCAAAATACTTATGGAAAATAGTAATGGATTTTCAAAACAACGTGCAATTTAAAAAAGATGTGGCATAATAAAAAAAAAAGAATACTTTTATACATAGGATTTTATTTTGCATTGCTAAAACAATTTCATTATAGGTCAGGGAAAAGAGAAAGAAAAAAGATAAAACCACCATATTATAGCAAATTACCAAAGCTTTTCCACTTTTGCTGTTTTTTTTTAATCAGGATTTTTCATCTGGTAGATTTATTGTCATATCTTCTTTGAAAACAGACAAGATGCTTACCATATACCAAAGATTACAGGCTGCCACTAAAAGAAAAACTTTACACATTCACTGTACATCTAAGCTGGAAAACTGTCCTGCATGAAAAATATACTTAGAAATCATGTCAATAAATGAAAAACACACAAAACATTATTATGTTTAAGAAAAAGATTTAAGTCCTCATAATGTGTCATTGGATCTGGATATTAATTCTTTGTGGTGCTATTTTGACACATGTTAATTCCTCTTGTTATTTATGTACTCATACTGTGATTTTATCTACAGTATTCATTAAGGCAAACAACTAATGCATTTCTGAAGAGGTGTTATGGAAATTGTGTTCATCAAACAGCAAACATTTGGCATTAAAATAGGTTAACACATATATAATATAGCTTCTAATAATATACATCAAGCATTCTTCTTGGACTTGGATAGTAACAAGAAAAAAGATGAACATGCTAACAATGTCAAAAGGATTTAAAATTCAGTGTCCAAGCAATTCCTAACAATGCTTCTGTAGTCACTGTCTTCAAGCTCTAAACAGTATAGAATTTATGCAAATGCATTAAAGAATTCTAGCTTGGCAAATATACCCAAGCAGGTTATTAAACTATATATACAGAAAGTAAATGATAAATATAGAATTAAAAGAGACCTTCTGCTTTTCTTTATAGCCTTGAAAATTGACAAACTTTTTGAGGACAGTTCTACAATATCAAACATTAGGTAACCGGAGGTGGTTGGGAAACCTAACTACACAAACTGATTTAAAATACTCCAATGACTTTTGTAGTGTTTAATACAATTCAGTTTGTAGTCAAGGGCACAAGACAACATTTAACAAAAATAATCACATCAAGTGAACTAGAAATCAAATGCAAATATATATGAATACAATCTCCAAAATCTGTCTTTTAAGTGAACATTAACCATTTATTCAAAGTTATACAAGAATTTGAAGGATAAAGTCTTCTGCAACATAAAAGCCATTTCACAATAGTTTCACGTCTCAGGTGAACAGTGGGAGACAGGGTGAAAGGACAAGTTATCAGGCCCCACTCAGGCAGCTAGAAAGTACAAACAGATTCAACAGCAGCCTCCGCCAGCTTGCTGCCCTCCCTGACTGCCAGCGTGTGCTGCATTAGTAGCGGCGTGCTGAGGGCCGATTTTAATGCCATTTGCCTGAAATAATTAAAAGGGGGAAACAGTGAATTTCATCTCGGAAAAAACAAACCTGTCATACTTAAAGTAATATTTTTAGCAAGTCTTTCCTTTAACTCATCTGACTTGCCACATTACAAAGTTTATTCAAGTACTCATTCTGAACATACCTAGTCATAATTAGAAATGTCAAATCGCTAACAAGGACCTTTTCCTCTGAAACACAAAACATCATGTCATTTTATTTAAAAACACCTGCTAACCAGAACAGGCACAGGCTAAATAGCTACTGAAAACTGTGGGGTGTTTTATGAGTTTCTTGTAATATAAAATCTTTTAAACATAATTTTATTTCAAATAAATTTTCAAAGAGAAAAACACTCTCAGTCCATGGTGCTCTTAATACAAAACATCTCCTTTCTCTACAGCATTTCTGTTGCATGTTGAATCAGCTGTACAGGCTAAGGGCATACGAGTGTTCTGTGTCATCAATAATTTCTATGATCCCCAAAGACATGGCAACTGGCCAAGAACCCACACACAGCGGATTTCTTTCATTCATCAAACTTACACTTATATCTTAACCCTCACTCCCTCAAGTGGATTTTACCTAAAAATACAGCACTTTGAGAAAAGTAATACAGTAGCTTCAGAAATTAAGCTCTTAAGGAAACTTTGCGTCACAGTAAATCTCAGATTTATAGTGCTTGGCAGTTGTTCTGCAACACTAGTAGCCTTGGGGTTTCTGGCACTAGCTCAGTATTGACAGCAGCTGATGTGGTTTCTTTTCGCTCTTTTGACTCCTCTTTAATAAAAAGCATGCCCTATGGCTCATTGGTTTTGCCCCCTCTGGGCTGGTAGCAACTTCTTGAGGAATCAAGGAGCCAGACTTGGCATTAAGCCAAATAAATAGCACAGACTGTTGGCTCTTGACAGCATATTGCAATCAAAGCTCCATAAGGCACAGTAAAGCAGTCAGCTACTATATGAAACTAGACAGAAACAATGAAGAGACCTCTTAAATAGAGGCCCCAATTACTGTTCAATTTATATGGCATCAGGCTCTGATGGCATCTCCTTTAAACCAATAAGTCCTATGGTCACATTAATAAAGAACATTTTTAAAACCATAAAGATTTACGAGCGTGAACGCATATATCATAAAATACAAGGAATTTAGGTTGTTCTTTAGAAAAAAGTATGTAACATTATTTTCTACATATGAGTATTGTTGAAATAATTAAAGCCTCGTTTATGCCTAGGCCAAGAACAAACAGTTTTACTATAAATTCCCTATATGGTGTGTTTTGCTAACTTTTAAAATTGCTGGAAAAAATCTCTTTCTTTTTCTTCCTCTAACTATGCAAACACTAAGACACTGAACAAAAAATAAAAAGGTTTTCCAGAACAAAATTTTTATGTAATATGAATACAAGGCCATTCAACAAATAATTAACAGTGACTGCTATGTGCAAAACACTATGCTAGGCACTTAAAGGGATACAGAGGTAATTAAACTATCCAGTCCTTTTTGCATGGAGCTCATTCTTGTTGGGGCTACATGACAGGTCCCTTGCAAAAATTCTAAGGTGTATCATATGATAAGTGCACAATGAGGATTATCTCCTTAGGTTAAATTTAACCTCATGCAAAAACTTAATTGTATGCTTTACAGCTACAAATTTTAAAGCATACAGACTAAAATCAGGTCAAGATAATCTTATTTAAACTCACAACAGCATACAGTAATTCAGCCCCCTGAAAACCTGATTGTGTTGTATTTGGTATAATTTTCAAAGTGCACTAGATAGCTCAGAGAGCAGTACATCTGTTATCATCAGTAACGTGGCCTCTCTTCACCTATATACTGGAAAATTATTCCTGAAAGCAGATGACACCATATGGACAAGTGGATGAAAGTGGATTTTCTTTCCTCTTTGGGGGATTTATATTATTTTGCGTTGGTGCATGGATGGATAGGGTCACTTACTTTAATCCATTTTCATCACAACTTTTAGTGACAGTCTACTATAATGGCAAGCATAAAAATGCAGATATCATTAGATTTATCAAGTCTTTAGTCTGGTTATTGAAAACCTACTTTCAAAAAATATAATTAATGTTAAAGATTTTTGTTATGAAATTCATGCATTCTAGAACTAATGTTCCATACTGTTTGTGTTTTTTATCTTGAAACTAAATAGACAATAAAAGAAATTACCTCATTATTAATGTCAAAAACTCCTTCTTGGATTTTTTCATAAATTTCTTTTGCTGTATTAATAAATGCCTGAAAAAAAAACCCAAAAAACAAACCACTGGTAAGATTAAATTCTTATTGCTAAACCAGATAACAACTTTACTCAATAAGGTGGCTTAAAGAAAAAAAAAAAGCGGTCTTCCACTAGGATTACAGTAGTGATATTCACTCAGCTTTACACCATAGGCCCACAACAAGCTCAAGAAAACAAGGTAATACTATTCAAATTTTATACCACTCTAAATAGTTTTTAACATTTTTCCCCACAATATGACTAAGTTGTACTTTCAATTAATCCACACTAAAATTAATCCAGAACAAGTACTATACTATGTGACATTTAAATAGAAATTAGTTACAAGTAAAAAAGGAATAAAAATGAAGGATATAAACTTAATAACAGCTAGAAGACATGCATGGTATTTGACGAAGTGACAAACCATAGTTAATACTATCAATAATGCACATGGAATTCCTTCACCCTGAGTTTATGAAAATTCATTCAAGGATTCTATCCTCTCAGCAGAAGCCCTCTACTACTGATATAGATCTAACTCAAATATAAAAAAGTAAAGAGGATTCATGGAGAGGAACAAATCATACCCCTTGTCATTTCTACACTGGAAGCATTTGACTGCTGAACTTGCCACCAGAGCTTTGTTTCCTAATTAACAGGACTGATATGTTTTCACCTTTAAAGGCCTTACAGCTCCCCAGAGTAATCAATCTACTGCAGCTCAATTACTGCACCAAGCACACACCATAGCCAGCGAAGGAGACTTGAACGATTGCGGCAGGAATAGAGAGTTATGAATATGCATAAACTCTAAGTGGGTGATCGAATCATCACAGAGGGTCATGAGAATTTGCAGCAAAATAATGAGAAGAATTAATCATTGCAGATCCACAAGGCATTTAGGAAGTGAGCACCTTTTCAAATGTGTGCTGGAGTTGCAAAGAAAAAATTGGCTTTTATCCAACTTTGAAATAATTCAGATTCCTCAAAATTGAAGTTTTCTCACATAAAAAGGGGGAAAAAACCCCACCTTTATCTTTATTTCTAATAACATTTCAATTATTATGATGGTTTTATAAATAAACTGGACTAATTAAAAGCTACAGTCAGAAGATTTAAAATTCACAAAGCTAGAATACCTAGGGGGAACCAACTTTTTTCATATTTAACTAAAAAACATAAGAATCACAGTCCAAGAACAATGTTATAACTTCACATGAAATACAGATTTACACTTTAGCAGACATTGTTAAATGTGTCAAATTATGTAAATACATTGCTCTCTTGCTAAATTAGCTGAATCTATATGAAACTAAAAGCAGTGCAACTGAATCTGGAGAACTGTGCTATTTAAAATTTCATGAGTCACTAATAAAATTATTATACTTAGTCTATAAGATTTCATTTGGTAACAACTTTGAAGTGCTCCAATAACCAATGGACTAAAGATGTGTGTATTTTACAGTCAGAAGATGTAGAACACTCATTGTACAGGACTGCTCTCATTACAATAAAGTTATTCTAGGTGCCTTTTTGGCTCCTATAACATCAAACAACCTTTAGAAAAAAAGAAAAATTGACTTAGTCACTAGTTTGCAAGGCTTTAGCGGATAATCTTGACAATTATAAAGAGAAAGCAAAAGAGCTGTTCCTAATCCCAATCCTAATTTCACAGAAGAATCTTAAATTCATGAAAATGGTGACATTATTCAACCATAAAATTTAATACCTCAAATGTAAAACATATATATATATATATCTGTGTAATAGATAACATTTATGTAGTACTTTATGTTCTACAAAATACTTCATATATTTTCTTATCTGAACTTCACAGTGACCTTGTAAAGTAGGCAGTATAATTATCACTATTCGTATTTTGTAGCTAAAGAAACATAAAGCTCATTGAAGGTTAAAGACTTGCTATATAGGTCAAGTGGCAACTGAAATAGGAGGAGGTATTCAAACCCAGGTTTGCTGATTCAAAATCCAGTGTTCTTTCCACTATACAAGTTATATTCTCTACATATCGAATAATGGTGTGTCTTTGTGATTACGGAGACTCATAAGGAAAAAAGTATTTTTAGAATTCTAGATGACAAGAGACATTGTTAACAGTCAGCAGTAGCTTTCAAAACTATCTCCGGATAATTCTTTTAAATTTTTTCTAGAAGTATTATTTATCTATTTGAAGTGAATTATAGCTTCAAACTGAACAGTGCACACTCTGAGAACAAGATGATATTTAACAAACTGTTAAAATTAGCAAAATTAATCTGACTTACATAGCTGAATCACATTTATAAAAATATTATTTTACTTAGCTTTGGAAAATGACTATTTGTGTCTGAATTTCACAAAATGCTGACTTTTGTGGGGATAGGAAACATCCTATGAAGCTTATTTACAAAAATAGCTTACTTATTGGGGAATGAGAAATAAATAGGTTCCAAAGAGTGAAGATAAATTAATATAATCATGTCAAGCTGAAAACTCTTACCACCATTTAAAATAAGCAGGAATCTAGATGGAGTTTCAATTGTAATTACTTTGTCCCAAAATCTTATTTCCAAACAACTATAGTAACGTTTTACTTATCTAGGTATCATTTATACAACTTCAACTACTTGGAATATACCGGAGAACCAAGAAACAAAAGCCTTTGGAAAATCAAGGTAGATGTTAAAAGCTCATATACTTAATAGAAGAACTTCTCAGTTAGAGTCTACCCACTTGCTCTTTGTAGTCCTAGTGCTTAGCACAGGGTCTGGCCCCATAGAAGGCACTATAAATGCTTGAGTCACTTTAGACATGATTTTTTACAAGATTGCTTATTTGCCTTCCTAGATTACAAGAAATTTAAAACACGGTGATGGTGATGAAGAAGAGTCTCAAAGAGCAAGTTACCTGACATTGGCTACCATGACTGGACTACTGAGAGTGAGAAGAGACACTGGACAACTCAAAACTAAACCAAAACCCAAACCCAGCAGTTTGGGCACCATTCCTTACTGGCATCACTGTAGAAGAACACTCCACAATGATGGTGGTTCAGCAATCAAGAAAGATGAAATTAGACTTGGTTAAGAAGTCAGAGAAGTATTCAAAATGTACTTAGAAATATATTTATTAAAATGGTTAACTAAAATAAAAATGGCATTGACACCTACTTCCTGCTATGGGGTAACCTTGGATAGACTATTCAAACCATCTAGGTCTCAGTTTCCTTATTAGGAAAATGAAGGGTTGGACTGGCTGACTGTAGCTTCTTTCTAGCCCTCAATCTATGATCATATAATCTGTGTGAATTTTTAAGTATTACATACTCCAATCCTATAAAAAATTGATTTAGGTATGAAATCTTTAATGAAAGAATCACAGAGACCAATAAGAATTACAAAATTGAAAACGTGCTTTCATGGGAAGCTAAAACACTTAACAATCCAAATGCTAAAACACTTAACAATCCAAATTAACACTTCACTTTTCAAAACAAAACAATTTTGTCCTAGAAGAGTCTCCCAGAACCCGACAAAGGTAAGTGACTTGTCTAGAGTCCCACAACCAGTATACATCTTAAGAGGAACTTGAACCCAGATCTTTTCGACTTTGAGGCTGACTCTAATCAAGCTGCCTCTTTTTATACCTCTAACTGATTCTGGAGTCATCCCTAAACCAACAATTTTTCTCAGTATGAGATAAGTCAATGACAATGAAACTTTTGCTTCCATTGATTATACATCAACATTTCTTCTTCCTCAATATTAAAAACATGAAAGTAAAAGATAATAGCTATCTCTAGGCCACCTTGATTAAATTCCACCTTCTTTTTTTCTAGCTCATAATTCCCTTGCCTATTTGCTGCTCTTTGAAGTCTTGGGAACAATACTTGGGTGATACCAATAATGCAGAAACTTTATCTGACCTTGCCTAATGTATATATCATTCTTACTTTTAAATATTTATTATCACACAGTACAACACTTTTGTAAGTACTGAAGCATT
This sequence comes from Bettongia penicillata ogilbyi, assembly GCA_023548195.1. NCBI lineage: Eukaryota > Metazoa > Chordata > Mammalia > Diprotodontia > Potoroidae > Bettongia > Bettongia penicillata. The sequence continues at coordinate 2,531,266 of JAJHZJ010000323.1, forward strand.
TTTTTTTTAAATAAGGCAAGGAAACTCAGTACTTACTCTTGTTGAACTAACAATCTGGCTAAGGAACACACATACACACACACACACAATCACAATAGCTCTCAGACTAAACAAGCATAGTAAGTGAACTTTCACTCAAAGACTACAAGTCAAGGTTGAGGTAGCTGCCATAAGAAATCAAGGTAATAAGTTACCTTAAAATAGATAATTATAAAAAAAATAAGAGGTAAAGTGGAAAACTGTGGGGTGAGATACAGATACATACAATTGAAATTTTAAAAGTACAAAAATATTGAAATGACATAATTGATAACAGAGTAATAGTTGAATTTTGTCTTTGTGTAACATACTGCCATCTGGTGGCTATAATGAATTTACTGAAACTCATACTGTCTACTACAGTTATTTCACTCAGCTTAAACGTTTCTAAATAAACACCAAAGACAATGATGTCCATTGAAATAGACAAAGACATATATATGCTTTTTACAAGGGTAGTGATAAAAGCTTGACTGATAATGAATACAGTACAGTTTCATATTCCTCCCAAATACTTCTAAACACAAGGATAAAACCAAGGTATCCTTTGACAGATTTCATCTCTCCCCTTATCCTTCCCTTTTCCTTGTCAAGCAATAGGTAGAATTGTTGATGATCAGTTGCTTGACAAGAGGTGGAAGGAAGTGAACAAAACACTGTCAATTCCAATTATTTTTGGCAGTTCTAATAAGAAATCAATTACTAGCTAAAATAAACCATATTCTAAAACTTAAGCTATTTGTAATTGATGAGTGTTGTGGAGTTATACTTTCAACTAACATTTTCAGAGTCCCAATTCTGCTTTTACAACATTCTAGGTCATATCCAATTACTGATTTCCATTTTCATAATTACACCATTAAAAGAAAAGGTGTCTGAAACAAACTTATCTCACTGATACCATCTGCTTCCCTATATAATGTTTTCTCCTTTACTTATTTCTGATTCTGTAGTTTTGTTTCAGAAAAGCATCTCCTGTCTCTGATAGAAACAATGTCTTGGTTTCTGCTCCCACAGTTATTAATCATGTCTCCTGGTCTTCTGGTTCTTGAATTTCCTCATACAGTCTAAAATTCTTCAGGACAATGCAAAGAAGGCAGATCTGCTCAACCTTTAATGTTTTCTGTTATCTTTGTCAAGAAGTTTCTCTGTTAAGAGTCAAAACAAGCAAATTTGGTGTTTATGAGAAGTCTCATAAAATATGCCATGGGCAAACATAAAAAAATTTCAAAAATTTACAAACAAAATTCAGTGGGAGTAGAGGAGAAAATACTCCAGGTCATGAAGACTTAGATGCCGAAGTTGCTGCCCTGGGAGAAAAGGAAGAACAGAATAGGATAAGGCTGGGTAGGAATGCTCACCCAGACATTGCCACTGGGGGAGGGAGAAATGCTAAGGTAGCTTCTTTAATTGTTTTTGTTATTCAGATTATAAACTCACTTATTTCTATGCAAGGATTGTCAGTGTCCTGGGATGAAGCCCTGGTCACATTTACCATAATACATCACTGATTTCCAGACTTGAAAGGACAGTACAAAAATTAGTAATGTGGACTCTAAAAATAAGATAAGGAAGAAGAGGGCAAGAGAGTACGGTGACCACACTCAAGAGGCCCAGATGAGCTTTATCCTGGAGCACGGAAACAACAGGCCCTGTCGGCACTTTGGGAAAGATTTTGGAGAAAAGGGCAAATACCGTCTTGGTTTTCAAAAAATGAAAGAATATTAAGTGTGTAAATTAATAGACCAATGATTGATTTTGATTCCCAGCAAAATACTAGAATGTACTAACCATTGCAGAGATGAGTGAGCATAATATAGAAGTGGTGAGTACAAAGATCAGTTACGTCATTTTTGAGAACAAGTGGTGGCAGACTAACCTAATTTCTGACAGGGCAATTTCAATGGAAGATAAAGGGAATGCTGTGGATATAGTTTACCAAAATTTCAGCCAAACAACTGACAAATTCTGTTTTTGTGGTTGTTCACTTCTCAGATCTACTTTTCACTGCTGAAGCCCTTTCATGGTTCAATGTCAGTTTGTAAAGAAGTCTCCAATTCAGTGTCCCAGGGATTTGTGCTTGGCCTAATGCCGACATTTTAACTGAATAACTTGAATAAAGGCAGAGATGTCATGTTTGCCACATTTGCAGATGATAAAAAAATTGGGCTAAATAATATGCAAGTGACAAAAAAAATCTACAGGCTAGAGCAGGGGTTGGGAACTTGTGGCCTAGAGGCTTGTAAGTTTAGATTCAGTGAAAAGGTCACATATGACCTTGAGGCGGCAGGTTCACCACTCCTGGGCTAGAGTACTGGACCAAATCTAAGTAGCATTAAATTTATTAAGACATCAATATATGTATAAGTATCAGTAAATTTGAAAAAGAATGAACTTACAAGTACAAGATCGTGGAAGGATGACCATAAAGAAGCTTAGCTGAAAATAATCTGGGGATTTTAATGTAGCTAGGGAAAATGAGAACTTGTTCAGTAGCCAGACCTCAGAGTAACTGTTATTAATTCAACTTTAGCTTATAAGGAGGCTTCTTTGGTCAGGAAAATTCATTAAACCAAGAAAAATACAAGATAGATTACACATCTAAAGCTGGAAGGGACCCCTGACATCATCTAGTTCTACCCCTTCATTAGATGAGGAAACTCGAGACCCAGGAAGTTTAAAAGACTTGCCTAAGGTCATATAGTCAGAAATGAACTTAGGTTTATTTTATTCTAGCGCTAATGCTAGTGTTACTATCAACAATGTCCCCGCAGTGTTAGCAATTCCCTACGTGACAGTAAGGGAGCAGAGATGGGGGCAGAATGCTAATAATCATATCATTTTCAAACAAAACTTTTATTTTTTATCATATTCTTAAATACATTTAAATATAAAAAGAAAAAAGAACTGTATAAACAAGCTGTAGCTAAATGCAAGGATGGCTCACAGATTCTCTTTGGAGAAGCAAATAGTGTAGCTGGCAAAGCTGATTTTACCATATTTTCAAGCCATTTCGTACAATTCTTGGTCATATTATTACACAAAGCTCATTATGAAAAAAAGCAAAACACCTTGAAGATGACTTCAACTTAAGTATTAAGACCTGTTGCAAAGGATGAAGAGGCAGAGAAGTTCTACCAAGAGGTGCTTGCACAAGATTTTTTTAAACTTTAGAACTGTGAGCTTGGTTTTGTTAAAGCTATTTTGATAACTATCTTAATATAGCTGGTTTCCTTTGTAACTCTAGGTGTTTTCTATTTTGAGAAGAGATCCATAAACTTCATCGGATTGCCAAAGGGGTGTGTGACGCAAAAAAGATTAAGCACCTTTGCTCCAAACCAAGTCAACATACATCTTAGTATTTGATTTCTTTAATCTGAGGGTGAACGCTGGAAAGAGCAGTAAAAAATTCATTGAATAATAAAGTTTGGGATTAAGAAATGAAAGAGTTGCCTAAGGCTTGGATACTCTTTAGAAGCATCATGCATATCTCAAGAATACTTTCTTCAAGCAAGTGGAAGGTGATGAACAGAGCAAACACTGAACAGTATTATAGAAAAGAAATTTAAAAATGATTGACTGCTGATGGGGATGAAGGTTGGTCATATCTCAGCTGTGCACTCTGATCATAAACTCGGTGTGTCAGAAGTCAAAATAAACACAAAAAATGAAGAGAAAATGAGATTGCATAAAGTTATAATAACTCCAACCTAACCTATTGTTCTTGAAGCTGAAAAATGGAGGATAACAGGAAAAATAACGACTCCAATGATCACTTCCTACAAACTCTATAAAGGAGTTGCCTCAAAGAACAGTCTAAAATATTGTATTAACTGCTTTATCCAATCAACATCTGATCTCTTTGATAAATTGTTCCCACAGTAGCCAAAGGCAATGCTGACTCAGACTAGAAATTTACGGGCTAAACATTAAAAAGAAAAAGATAGGGAAGATATGAACAGCAATGTCTTATAGTAAGAAAAAGCAGGAGTAGAAAAGAAGCTTAAAGAAAAACTTGACATGAAAGCTAAATGAGAGTATTCCTATGAACATTTATAGTTGAATCTGGAAAGAGGATCCCAAACAAATTGAAAAATGGAACAAATCTGCCCGTTTTTCTATAGCAATGTGTTTCTATCCCTGAAGACACAGCAAGTAACTAGATCCTAAAATGTCAGTATCTTGTGCCAAATGAAATAGCTTTGGTCATAGAAAACACCTAGTGAACAATACAAATAGAAGTGAAAATCTTTACATATAACAAGTTCCTCTAGATGCTCCAATAAGCATACAGCATTGCGTGGTCTCATCACTCTCTAGACTATTGGGCCGTAAGTCTTGGAAATGAAGATCTGGAATATTGATATCTGTGAAATAAAAATCTGGGATTACCCAAAAGGCAACACAGTTAATTCTTGGTGGGAAAAGTATGCTTTGGTGAATTACTAATTAACAATGTGCTCATCAAGAGGCACAAAGTACTTACTGCCAGGAAATGAAAAAGGAGGCAGACCAGGTACGTAGTAAGATCAAGGTATAAGTAAGATGAATAGCCAAGTGCTATAATGATACTGATACAATGTTGAGGGAACTACAGAAAGTCACCCAGAATGTTGGGTAGATCCCTAATGGAAGAATTAGAGGATGGATGTAGGATAGAAACTACATAGGAGGTATTGATAAACTGTAATCTGAAAAACAAAAACAAACAAACTTTGGAGAAAGTAGTCACATGGACGAGATCAAGGAGCCTACTGTAGCACTCAAATTTTTTACCTACATGTTTTACTTCCTATGAAAAGATGGACAGGATGATCTGAATTTGGTGAGATGGTTGTCTATCACAATTCCTGGCAAATAGTAGGTACTTAAATGGTTCTTGAATTAATCCAGGCCCTCCTCATTACAAGGCAAACAAACTATTTTTCCCTGAAAATTTCCAACTCAGTAGCTTGAAACTACATCCTAATGCCACCCTCTGCCCTTCATCTCAAAGCCGATAAATGATTATCCTTTCCCTATGATCCAATGATTAAGTTGCTTCATTAGTAAAATAGTAAACAGTTTAGCACCTACTAAATTCATAGGGAGGTTATAAGAGTCAAAATAAAGAACATGTGTAAAGTGCTTTGTAAATCTTGGTGTTATATAAATGTTAGCTGCCCTTATTATTAAATCTATTGTACTGTAGCTTGTTCACTGAGAAATTCCTACAATTCCAGAGCGTTCTTATAGCCTTCACGTTCTCTATTAGTCAGACAATTAACTTAAGGGCTTACTATGTGCCAGAGCCTGTGCTAAGTGCCGGGGATACAAAGAAGGGCAAAGAGGGTTGCTCCCTGCAAGAGGCTCACATTCTAATGGGAAGACAAAATACAAATAATTAAATATGTGCAAGATATATACAGGATAGATGTACAGGGTAGAGGGGAAAGCACTAAGAGCTGGTACACCACGATAGACTTTTTGTGGAAGCTGAGAACAGAGCCGAATCTTGAAGGAAGTCAAAGAAACCAAGGGGCATAAGTGAAGGGGCCTGGGAGCAAGGCAGCGTAGCTGGATCAGAGTGCATTGAGAGAGCAGAGTTTCAGAAGACTGGAAAGGTAGGAAGGCAATAGGTTGTAAAGGACTTAAAAAGGCAAGCAGGGGATTTTATATTTGAGGCTGGAGAAGTTAAGGAGCCAAAAGATTTTATCTACTAGGAGGGGTCACATGGTCAGAGCCATGCCTTAGGAAGATCACTCTGCTAGCTCAATGGAGATGGATTAGAGTTGGGAGAGACTTGACATAGGCAGTCCCAGCAGCAGGCTATTGTAACAATACAGGTACATGGTGAAGAAGGCATGAATCAGAATGGTGTCTGTATAAGTGAAGGGAAGGTAATGTATATAGAGAGATACCATGAAGATAAAAACATGATTTGGCAACACACTGAATATATGGGGTGAAACTGAGGAACTGAAGATGATACTAAAGTTGCCTGAGGAACAGGAAGAATGCAGAAGTAGGGTTTGGAAGGAAAGATGAGTTCTAGCCTTCAAGACATCCAATTTGAGATATCCAAGAGGTAACTGGAGATAATTAGTGTAGGAGAGAGACTAGGGTTGGATATACAAAGCTGGGAAACACTAGTATAAAGATAATTAAACTCTCAGAGCTAATGAGATGTATAGAGGGGGAAAAAGAGGGGCTAGGATAGGGATGGTACAGTTAAAATATCACTCTTCCTTTGAAACCTACTGTTGGAGGACTTCATGATGCTGAAATGGATCCTGTTTGGACCTCCAGAAAGAGGCAATCCCTCTCTACCCTCCTTGCCTTCATAGATTTGCAAAATCAGGTTTGGGGGTAAGTGTGTGTATATGCAGAACGACAGGGATGGGGTGGGGGGCTAAAGACACAACACTTTCTGTCTCCCCTATTCCTTTCCTGGGCAGCTCTACAAGTGTACAGGGATAAGGATCCTGGGCCTTGGGGAAGGGAAAGTGAAGTAGAGGACACTATGTGCAGCAATAGGGAGACATAGGAAAAAATGCTCTATTAAAAGGGATGGCCTGGCTGTGTGGCTTTCCGAGAGGATCATACGAGCACAGACTTAGATGCGGAAGAAACTTCAGCAGTCACTTGGCCCAACCCTTTACAGATGGGGAACCTGAGACTCAAAAAATGTTGAGTGACTTGTCCAGAGTTACACAGGTGGCAAAGAGCTGAGCTGGGATGTGAATGTAGATTCTCTTGATCCCACAGCTAAAGCTGTAAAGGACCCTCTTGTTTTTATCTCCTCAGAGTTTTGTATAGTGCCTAGAACATAAGCACTCAATAAATATTTACTGATAGTCTTAGAAGACAACAACAGAGTGACACGGATGAAGATCCTTCAGAGTATTCAAATAAAATGAAAACCAGGACAGGAGAAGGTACTGTCACTGAGATCCAGAGAGTAGAGCCTGTCCAGAAAGTGATAGTGTCAAAGGCTGCAGAGGTGAGGAAGGATGAGGACAGAGAGAAGGTAATTAGGTTTGTCAGTTATATAGCTGATAATTTTGGAGAGAGTAATTTCAATTGAATGGTGAAAGTTTGAAGTCGGACTGCAGAAGATTTAAAAAAAAAGAAGTGGAGGTGATTGTAAATGGTTTTTGTAAGAAATTTAAACATGAAGGTGAGGAGAATGATGACAGCTAGTGGGGACTGCAATATAAAGCGAGGGTTTTAAAGATGGAAGAAACATAACCAATTTTTTGTGTGCAGAAGAGTAGGTGTTTTCGCTAGGTATCTCCACCTCAATGTCCTGCTGACACTTCAAACCTAGTATGTCCAAACCATAACAGCACTGTTCCCCCTAAACACACTCCTTTTCCAAAGAATAATCAAATTTCCCATTTCTTTTGAGAGTAGTAATATCCTCACATGTAACCTTGTGAGTTGTCCTAACCCCTACCCTCTTCATTTCACTATATTCCTTCATCAGTTGTTCAATCTTGTTAACTCTTGCCTTTAAAACATCTTTAAAATCTGTCTTCTCTCCAGCATCTGCTTTCACGGCCTTATAACCTCTTTGCCTGGTCTAATTTAATAACCACTTAATTTATTTCACTGTCTCCAAAATTCCCACCTCTCCTTCCCACCCAATTCATCTTCCACATAGCTGTTAGAATAATCTCTTTACATGTGCAGTAGCAGAATGGGTAATAGACTTAACATCTGATAACCTTTGTTCAAATTCCAGTTTTTCGACTTCCTGCCTATAGGAACTTAGGAAAGTTACTACCTCTCTAGGCTTCAATTTTCTCATCTTTACAATGACTTCTAAATCTATGCTATCATAATACTTCTCTCTTGCTAAAAACCTTCCAATGAGGCTTCCAAACCTACCTTCTAAATAAAATTGTTCTCTCAAAGCTTGACAATGTCTTTGTAACCACTAAATCTGATGGCATTTTTTTTCAGTCCCTAGTACATCTGCTCTTTACCTTCCCTGATAATAAAATGGAATATACTCCTAGAGGTCCTACTACAATCAAGCTTCAGATTTATCTGCTTCTCAATAAGCATGAAAAAAATAATATACCAAGAAAAGCATACTGGGAAGCAACATGCTATAGTAGATACAGTGCCAGACTTGAGGTTAGGAACGTATATATATATATATATATATTTTTCCTCATCAGTAAAATGAGAGTACTTATTACACTCACAGAGGATTGTGCAGAAAGTGCTTTGAATACCTTAAAGCACTACAGAACGTGAATTGTTACTATTATTGACATCTTATTCATATAACATTTCATAACACTGGATAAAATATTTTATACGGCCAAAAATGGGCTTCTAATTCACAATTGGCTGATTCTCTTACTAACACTATATAAATGAGAAAATAAAATGAAATTTACCACTGTCCAATATTCTAATAACCTAAGGAGCAGTCATAGCAATTATGCCACCACCATAAAAGAATGTTACTTTGGGTAAGAAAGATGCATCACATAAACAAATGTCATAATGACATTTACCTTTCAATTTACTTTCTCAATGCTATAGTATATTCTCTCTGAAAATTTACCCAAAGAAGGGCGTCTACTATTTCACTGTCCATTTTCTTCCTTTTCCTTCCCAGTACAAAATCTAAGAGCTAGAAGGGAACTCAAAGATCATTTAATCCACCTAATCCCTGCTTGACTAGTAATCCTTTTTATAATATTTCCAACAAGTGGTCATTGATTCTTTGCTTGAATATATCCAGGAGGAAAACTCACTACTCATGAAGGTTAACATTCCATTTTTAGATCTCTGATTACCCTGTTAAAGAATGAGATGAAGTTAAGTCTAGCTTGACTTGTACTTGATGAATCCATGTTTGTTTTCAGTAATCACTACTCCTCTTTCTAAGGACTATGCCCTGAAAAGTGAGTTTCTAGAATTTTACCAGGAATTAAGCCAAGTTCTCTGATCTATAGTGTACATATTCTAGCCATTTTTCTTTTTGAAAAATTGGGCCATATGCCCTTTCCCAGGTCTGTGGCACCGCCTTTCTGCTCCAAAATCTTTCAAAGCTTACTGAGAGTAGCCAATCACATCTGTTAGTTCTTTTATTATTTGAGGGTGCAGTTCACCCTGGTGCAATGTCCTAAACTCTCTTTTGTTCTTGTTATTCCACAGACCACTCTAGCTGGAAAAGAAAACAAAAAGACATATAAAGCATTTATTAAATGCTTAGTATGTATCAGGTATAGTGTTAAGCACTGGATACAAATACATGCAAGCAAGTCCTTGACCTCAAGAAATATATGAATGGGGAAAAATAACACATAAAGGGGTTACTAAAAGAGAGTGAGGAAATTTTTTTTTTAATTTTAATTTTATTTATTTATTTAATTTTTTGCATTCATTTTCACAAATTTTTGGGTTCCAAATTTTCTCCCCTTTTATCCCCTTCCCCCACCCCAATACCCCAAGCAATCTAATTTTCCCTATGTCCAATCTGCCCTCTCTTCCCTCCCTTCTCTTGCCTCCATCTTCTCTTTTCTCCTGTAGGGCCAGATGACTTTCTATTCCTCATTAACTGTATGTCTTCTTTCCTAGTTGCAACAACAATACTAAACAGTTGTTCCTAAAACTTTGAGTTCCAAATTCTCCCCATCCCTCCCTCCCCACCCATTCCCTTTGGGACGGCAGGTAATTCAATATAGGCCATATCTGTGTAGTTTTGCAAATGACCTCCCTGATAGTCGTGTTGTGTAAGACTAACTGGATTACCATCCCTCCTAACCTGCCCCTCATTGTTTCTCTTCTGTCTCTTGATCCTGTCCCTCCCCAAGTGTTGACTTCAAATTGCTCCCTCCTCCCTTTGCCCTCCCCTCCATCATCCCCCCCCTTGCAATATCTCCTTCTCCCCCACTTTCTTATACTGTAAGATAGGTTTTCATACCAAAATGAGTGTGCATTTCACTCCTTCGTTTAGTCAAATGTGATGAGGGTAAACTTCTTGGTTTTTTTTTTTTTCTCAGCTCTCCTCTTTTTCCCTCCACTAAGAAAAACTCCTACCTGCCTCTTAAATGACATATAGTTACCCCCTTCCCTTTCCCTCTCTTTCCTCCCCCTACATTTCTCTCTCACCATTTACCTTAGTTTCTTTTAAGGTATGGTCCCATCCTATTCAGTTCAATCTGTGCTCTCTATCTCTGTATGTGTGTGCATGTGTGTATGTGTGTGCATGCGTGTACATGTGTATGTGTGGTCCCACCAACTACCCAGATACTGAAAAGTTTTAAGAGTTAGAAATATTGTCTTTCCCTGTATGAATGTAAACAGTTCACTTTTGGTAAGTCCCTTAAGACTTCTCTTTGCTGTTTCCTTTTTCATGCTTCTTCTCATTCTTGTGTTTGAAAGTCAAATTTTCTTTTCAGCTCTGGTCTTTTCATTAAGAATGATTTAAAGTCCTCTGTTTCATTGAAAGACCATATTTTCCCTTGAAGTATTATACTCATTTTAGCTGGGTAGGTGATTCTTGGTTTGAGTCCTAGTTCCTTTGCCTTCTGGAATATCCTATTCCATGCCCTTCGATCCCTTAATGCAGAAGCTGCTAGATCTTGGGTTATCCTGATTGTATTTCCACAGTACTAGAACTGTTTCTTTCTAGCTGCTTGCAAGATTTTTTTCCTTGAGCTGGGAGTTCTGGAATTTGGCCACAATGTTCCTAGGAGTTTCTCTTTTTGGATCTCTTTCAGGTGGTGATCGATGGATTCTTTCAATACTTATTTTGCCCTCTGGTTGTAGAATGTCAGGGCAGTTTTCCTTGATAATTTCATGGAAGATGATGTCTAGGCTCTTTTTTTGATCATGACTTTCAGGTAGTCCCATAATTTTTAAATTGTCTCTCCTGGATCTATTTTCCAGGTCAGTTGTTTTTCCCATGAGATATTTCACATTCTCTTCCATTTTTTCATTCTTTTGGTTTTGTTTGGTGATTTCTTGGTTTCTCATAAAGTCATTAGACTCCATCTGTTCCATTCTAATTTTGAGAGAACTATTAAATTCAGTGAGCTTTTGAGCCTCTTTTTCCATTTGGCTCATTCTGCTTTTGAAAGCATTCTTCTCCTCATTGGCTTTTTGAACCTCCTTTGCCAACTGAATGAACCTATTTTTCAAGGTGTTAATTTCCTCAGCATTTTTTTGGGTCTCCTTTACCAAGGTATTGACCCGTTTTTCATACTTTTCTTGCATCTCTGACATTTTCTCTTCCCAGTTTTTCCTCCACCTGTCTAACTTGCTTTTCAAAATCCTTTTTGAGCTCTTCCAGGGCCTGAGCCCACCTGCCACCCCCCCTGGGGGTGTCTGGGGTACTGAGGCCCCACCCTCCAAGTCTTTCCCTGATGGCAAGGATACGTCCTCGTCATCAGATTCGAAGGTCGGGATCATTTGCATTTGTTGGAAAAAACTCTCTAAAGTCTTATTTTTCTTCCCTTTTCTAGGCATTTTCCCAGCCAGTTACTTGACTTCTGAGATTCCTTTCCACCCCCCGCCTGGATCCGCCCAGCTAGTGCTTGGCCTCTGAGATTTAAATGGGCTTTCCTCCTGCCAGCTGTCAATCAGTGAGCTTTAGTTCAGGTGCTGGGGTGGGGGCAGGGCCGCCTCCCAGGCTCAGATCCCTCAGGGGCTTTATGTAGAGACTTTCAGGAATGGAGCGGGTGGGGGCGGGGTGGCCCCCCCCCCCCAGGCTCAGTTCCCTCGGGGGCTTTAAGCAGAAGCCTTCAGTAATAGAGCGGGTTGGGGGCAGGGCCGTCTCCCAGGCTCAGCTCCCTCAGGTTTTATGCAGGAATCTTCCGTAATGAAGATCCTGACTGCTGCTGGGGGATTCCTGAGTCCCGGTCCCGCTGCTGCCTCAGCTGCCGCCCACACCTCTGCCGCCGCTTCCTCCCGAGGGGGCCCGAGTCATGGAGACACCCTGCTCCCCCTCTCCTCCAGCCCGGCCTTCTCTCTCACTGACCTGTAGCTTCTGTGGGCGGAGGGACTTTCCTGGCTGCCGGAGCTTCCGTCTCTGAAGCCTGCTCGGATCAGCTTCTCTAGGGCCGCGGCCAGGGCAGCACTGGGGGTGGGGTCCACTTTCCGGGGTGCGACGGACCCTGGGGACGGGTCTCCAGGGCTCCCTGGAACGGAAATCTCTTCCACTCCGTTTCTGCACACCTTGTATTGACCCAGAAGTTATGGGGGACTCTTTTTACATTAATTCTATGGGCTTTGGTTTCGGAGCTCGTAAACGTGCGTCCTTCTACTCCGCCATCTTGGCTCTGCCCTGAGAGTGAGGAAATTACCCTAGTGGATTCACTAATCTGGAGATAGAGATTGGAGAAGTGAGGAAATGGGAAAGTGAGTTGGAGGCCTGGATCTCGGCAATATAAGGCAAAAGCTCACCTATGACAGCTAAAGGTGGTTCTAGGGAGAGAGTTCAAGTTCTTGATGGTAGTGGAAGAGAAATGGAGATGTGATATAAAGTGAAACCTCACCTATAAAAGCCTGGGTGGTTCCAGGGAATGTGAGGGGGTGGGAGTATGAGTGGAGGTAGCGGGTAAATTAATGCATAGCTGAGGTGGCATAGTTTGGGAATGGCAGAGTGGAAATTTGAATCCTTTACATTTCACAATCTTTCCACTGTTTCATTTAGAAGAACTACTGTCAATTCTCAAGTATGCTACTCAAAGGATACAGTTACGAAGCAGACAGATAATTAAGAAGTAATGAACTGCCCTGAAGGTACTGGAAAACACCAAATGTTTAATGCATACCTATTATGGGCAAGAAATTTGTGTAGGTGCTCAAGTAACGATACCTCATATTTATTAAGCCCTTTATAATTTTCAAAATGTTTTTGAATAATATACTGTCTCATTTTATTTTTGCATCAGTCATGGAAGATAGGCAGGAATAAAAAATTATTCCCAATTTACATTTGAGGAGACTGAATCTAGGAAAGGCTGAATGACAAAAGTCATACTGTTAGTTCTAAGATGTCATCTGCTGTTACTTTTGCTCTACCACCCCCAATCTCTACCCTCAATTCCACATTCTTCTTTCCAAAAATGAATGAGAAAGAGCTCAGAAAGCAGCAATTAGAACAAATGAAACAAACTTTGACCTCCACTCTTTCATAACTCTATTGCCTGTATTTCTTAATACAGAATGTTGTATTAATGTTCTATATTATAAGTAAAAGGACTTCACTGAAGTCTTCCTTCACTGTGGCAAGATTTGACCCTAGGCTATAGGCTAGATTATTCAAGCAAAATTTAAGTCCTTGTGGTATTAATCCTATAACCTTGACCCTGTGAAACACTGCCAGGCCACAAAAGTTTAAACACAAGTCCAGTGATGGACTATATATAAGTATGGATCACTCTACCTATATAGAAGCTGACATTCACTACCAGTGGTTTGGCAAGAGGAAATCATTCAAATGTCTATTAAATGTTTAGAGTACTTAAGGTCTATATCACAAGAGGGAGTTAAAATAGATGAAATTACCAAGCCTTTTGAAATATTGAATTTAAAAAAAGAACTTCATTTCTCTATTTCATCTAAAAGAATCATCCTTATCACCTTCAATGCCACTCAACTATTAATGTAACATTAAGACTGCCTTTTTATATAGCAATTAATGCTTTACTCCTTGGATCTAACTCCTAAGTTCACTTTATCATTTTATTCCCTACTAAAATCTTTAATCAAATTGCTCAATCTTACATGAAGAATGTCCCCAATAAAGTCAGTGATGGTACTGTCCTTAGCTGACTTAACTTAAACTGCTCTAAGAAAAGTTAGGAAGGAAATTTATACCCTTTGTCCCTGGTCTTTCCTTCAAACCTTATTCTTTGTGTGGAAAAATTTCTAGCTTAACCCATAATATGACTTTTCTATGAGATACATAATTCTATATGTTGTTTGACTCAGGTCGTGTTGTCTTGAAAGTTGTTTGGTATAACTGAGTATCAATATCTTCCAAACATCTGATAAGAGGGAGGGACAGTCCTTTGATTTTCTTTCATTTCACTGTTTACTCTGAGGATTCCCTCTCACTGGTGAGATATAGATTCCTGATACATCAAAATGACTAAATTCACTTTAATTCTGATTAGATTCTCATACTAGTATAAAAAAGGATATTTTACCCATAATGTAGTTAAGCACTATTGGAAACAGGGTATAACAACATATTACAGTAGTAACTATTATAGTTCACTTACTTTAAAAGGGCTTTGAAGGCAAATTTGGGGTATCTGACTACAAAAAGTTATAATTTACAAAGAACCAACAAGCCACTCACTTCCCAATCACACAGTGTCCAATAGCGTACCAGACTTGAGTAGATTAGTTTTTCCCCACATTCAGCATTCTCTCCTTTGCACTCTCTTGAATATTTCCTTCCCCTTTCCACCCCCACCTTCATCTCTTTCCTGCTTTCATCATCACCTCTCCCTTCCAAAGTATCAGTTAGCTAATATAAACTTAGCTTACTAATGGGAGTTCTTTCCAATTCCTTTGTCACAGTAAGGGCCTTCTATCAACAAGTTGCCTGGTTTTTCAACTCATAAAAGAACACATACATTTAAAAAAACTGGCAGAAAATAAGATATAAATAAAATTATTGTAAAATATCTGATATTAATTGAAAAAACTATATAAGATATAATGAAAATCTTCAAAAAGTTACATTTTATATATGACTTTATTCTATATAATTCTTATCCATGTCTGTAAATCCTGTAGAGGATTGGATTCACCCAATATACTATTTTGGGGGTATTTTAATAGCATATTGCTATCAATACAACACTTTAGCCTATTTAATTTTCTTAATTCTAGCTACATGAAAGACCTAGCTCCATATTTACTGCTATCATGTGTCATTCTAGAGTCTACTGTTTTTCCAACTACAAATGTGATTCTTCTGAAATTGTTTGGCTGCATGATTTAATATAGCATCACCAAGAGGTTACTGATCTTAAAAAGACGGGCTCTGAGGAAGTGAGTTGGCCTGGGATCACAATTCTCCAAAGAAGAAGCCTTAGCCTAGGCTCTTAGAAGGCTGCTATTCTGAGAAACATTCTGGTTTATTAAGAAATAGTGCTGGACTCACAGTAAGAGAGAATTGAGCTCAAATCCTGACCTAGCGGCTCTGACATCAACTATATGTAATCCCCCTCCCCAAAAATTTTTGCTATAGTTAGAAAACGTAGATAAACAATAAGAAACAGTTATCTCATTTGAAACCTGATTAAAAAAAAACAAAGCTAACAATCTTCAACTATTTCTACCATGATGTTTTTCATGAATTATTACCTGGACAGATTGTCCAGGTAATCTAATGCTAATCTCACAGAGGACACCTTTGAATGGAGAGTGTTCTGGGCTTCAGTATTACTAAGGATGTTAATGATATTTAGAAAATACGTTTTGCTTTCATCTGGTTCAGTTACACAGTTTTCTCATTCAAACTAGCTATGAAAGGGACTAAATAAAAAAAGCCAACTGGTTTAGGATTAATACAATAAGCAAATAATGACAGATAGTTGCAAGATGTAGATGGACTTTGTCATGGAGATATCTATATGTGGCATCTTTTGGGGGAGAAGAGAACCTTGTTACATATTTTTTCTATGAATTTACGTAATGCCAATTACCAATGGCTGTCTGTGATATAAAGGTTGTTATCTTTAAACTTTAATGCAACCTTGTCACAGTGATCTGGGTCTACAGAGCCTTCAGAGTAGACTACTATAATATAGCCACTCTGCTTGAAGCTATCCTTGAAAATCCCCTGAAAGCTGAGAGGAAAAAAACCTCTGAAAGTCTCTTTCCGTTCTGGTTCAAAGTTTTTGTCAGCTGATTTTCACAAGTCAGTATATGAAATCTATTATATTTGTAAATCTTTTTTTTTATTTATGAGAATTGTTAATTTAAAGGAATCTTAACTACAAACATAATTATTTTAAGTTATCATCTAAATAATATTGGCATTTAATTTCTTTTTACTTCAAGCCTTAACCTCAAGTGTTCTAGTTCTTTCAAAGATAGATACTAAAATCCATGATAAGCATAAGGAAAAAATGTCAAGTCCTTAATTACTGGGCAAATTGGAATAAATCACTTTGGTGGTTTTTGCTCTGAGGGAGCTGAGATGGTAGAAGTGAAAGTGGTTAGGCAAGGTGAATAACAGTAACAGCACAAGGAGCCAGTATTTATATAGTGCATGAAGGCTGGCACAGTGCTCTGCAAATAGCACCTCATTCAACCCTCACAACAACCCTAGGAATTAAGTACTGTTATTATCCTCATTTTACAAAGGAGAAAGCCTAGGCAGACAGAGTTAAGTGACTTGCCCAGGATCAAACAGTCTGAGATTTGAACTCAGGTTGATTGCATGTCCAGCACTCTATCCACTCTGTGAACTGTTAGGATGGGATTGCTCACTTTCCAATTAGGTTCTAGGATTTTATTTATTGGAGAAGGGAGAATTCTGTGAGTTGGTGGAGGGAAACTCCCTTGGTGGTATAGAAATTCCCTTTATTATTTACATGATTTGCCCAAGGTCACTTGGGTTAATACATGTCAGAGGCAAAGCTTGAATCTTGGTCTTCTTGATGCCAAGGTATAATGAAAGTTAAAGATATTCCCCGACCCATCAGGTGGAAGCCTTAATGGGAACCTTGATTAGAGGAGGCTTGTTTTGTAGGAAGGCCCACACCTTTTGTTAATTTCTAAAGAGGCATGGGGTCCTGAGGGCTGTGATGACCTCTGGCTCTGGAAAGCTTATGTATAATGAGGAGAGGTTTTACTTTGGGGCTTATTCTTTGGAAGAAGGTTCCTGTGCCAGATGAGACTCTGGGTAGCTGTTAAGAAGTGCCCTGGCTTTGAAAACCCAGATTTTGGTGCTTCTCTCTCTGGTAACCACATATGTACTCATGGTCAGATAGTTGGATCTATCTGTTCATCTGTGATGTATATATTCTGCTTATGGTCAGACAGAAGCCCTCTCTGTTGGTCTTTATTTCTCTGCTTGTTTTCTCTGATGTATGATTAAAGAAGATTGCTGACCCCTAAAAAGTTGCTTTCCTTTTAGAAAAGCAGACCTAAGAACCTGTGCTAGCAGGTCATCCTGGATGTGTCAGGGAGCTTGCTGCTACACAAGAACAGTCCTCTATACACACTGCCTCCAGGTTCTGGAATGTAAGGGAATTTTGGTGTTGTTCAGATATGTGATTAGTACATTTCCTGAGGAAATGTCTATAAATGCAGAGAGTCTACAACTTAAAAGTCAGAGAGGTCTGGGGGAAAATGAATGATGAACTGATTCACATTGCTAGTTCGTATCAGAGGTGGAACCTGCACCCAGGTAGCCCTGATTCTGAGGCTGTTTTTCTATTCAGTGCAATAAGCTGCAATTCAAAGGGAAATATGGTTTAAGATGTCAAAAGTCAATCAATTAATTTTCATGAGGTAATCACAAGAAGCACATAGGATAAAGATCATTGGATAGTCAAGGGACATGGATTCAAATCTATCTTCTGCTTTTTTGCTACTTGTTTGACTTGAAGGGCAAGCCACTTAAGTTCTCTGGGCCTCAATATGAAGAGAGGTTGAAAGAATGGCTTTGAAGGTTCTTTCCCAATTATGATCCCAAAAATGTTATTCATTACAAGGGACTGTATAGAACCAAATAATTTTAAAAGGATGAAAAAACAACTTTAGTAATTAATATCAAGAAAGTAGAGCCTGAGGCAAAGGGAAATGAAAACTTGCAAAAACAGAATTTTTTTTAGCTCATTGAAACTAACTTTTTCAGCCCAGTGATACTTTCGCTAAGTGTTCTAACCAGTAACAGCTCCCTACTTCAATCACTACGAGAATTATTATTCTAATTTTAGCTTATGGTCATTGAATTACGGTCATGTAGAAAAACAAGATTAACAAATGAAAAAAGTAAAAAGCCCAAAGTGTTTATTAGCATAGTTTCAGCGCTTTCAAATTTTGACATTTGTAAAGGTTTTGAATCAGCTCATTTTTTTAAAAAAATCATCAAATCTAACACATCAGTTTGAACACTGTTTTAAAAACTGGGGCAAAATGTGGATTGCTTCTCCAAAATGTGCTCAGTTTTTGGTTTATTTAAAAAAAAAACAAACCAAAACCCGTAAACATCCATCAAATATCGACTGTACTTTCTCTACATTAATCTCAGATATCTACTTATAGCCTTGGGCAAGTCACTCTTGGGGCCTCAGTTTACTCACTATAAAAAGATGGGCGTTATAGAGTTACGTCAGACTATTTGTAACATATCTTTCAGTTCCATAGCTATGGCAAATAGTTAACTACTTATGTTTGTAGTAATTTCACTTTTAGCTGTGACCTTGTTGTTTGACAGTATGGTACGTGAAAAAGAGCAACTGTACTTTCTGGACAAAGGAATTTGTGGATTGGCTCCTCCACTGCTTTCTGGGCCTTTCCTCTTTCCCTATGCTATGACAAGTGAATAATGACATTCATACTTGACTCATAGGACACCCTGTCAACTCTGGAGGGTTACACAGGATTTAAGCTTCTCATTCTTGTTGCTGTTATTAAGAAGGTTGGAAATTAGAGGATTTATGTCACCACTGCTCCCATGAGTCTACTTTCTCAGCTGAATCATTCAAAATGAAAAAACAAATTGGTTAAAAAAAAAATAGTTCAAATATTTAGGTCTGTTCCAGGGAAAAGTGCTTGGTAAGCTTTAAGGTGATTTTGTAAAGGTGTGTTGTATACTCTTTAACAAATAAGTAAATGATAACTATGGATTAGTAAGGCATAGTACAATATTTGACTGAGCATCAGAAGAACCAAATCAGCTTCACAACGGGGCAGATAGACAAATGGGCAAATCATTGCCCCTCACCAGTAAGTCTGCTGGGAAATATCAAAATAATGTATGTGAAAGCATTCTATAAAGTATAAAATGCCATACACAGTGATGTTATTTCATCTTAAGTTACTTACATCTAGATTGCTTCATGTTTTTCAAAGTAATTTTTGTTTTGTGCATTAATTCATGATAGCACTTTGTGGGACTGTGCTTTGACATTCTGTTCATCTTTAACCAACTTTTCATGTAGTGAAGTACATTCAGGATGCCTGCACTATTTTTTCTGCATCACGAAACAGTCTTGTCTAAATTTAAGAATCTATATAGTTGACAATGCTGGTCACAGAACAGATGTCAAATTATATTAGTAAAAGTTTTGCAATGAATTTAAGCTACTCATGCTTTCATTTTACATTTTCCTCAAATTATTCTAAGTACTTAAGTGTATCTTAAAAACTAATCTTCAAATTGTCATTTTGGGCAAAATTATTTCCACATGCTGATTATCTGTGAAAATTTGTAAATGTGTAAATTTTGTTTTTTAAAATCCCAAGTACTCTGAGTCAAAGTTAAAAACCAAAACAAATATTACCCTCATGATTTTGTATGATAAATGACTTTGCAATGCAAATTTTCACAATTGTGTAATGCAAAACAGAAATAAAGGAATGAAGAATTACTCTTATGAGTAAAAACAAACACCAAACTCTTAAGTTCAAATGGCCAATTTAAAATATAATAAAACTTACAATGCTTTATGGGGAAAAAAATGGTCATTCAATGAAATAGAGGAATTTCAAGCATTCCTGATGAAAAGACCAGAGCTGAATAGAAAATCTGACTTTCTAACACAAGAATCAAGAGAAGCATGAAAAGGTAAACAGGAAAGGAAAATCATAAGGGACTTACGAAAGTTGTTTACATTCCTACATGGAAACATAATATCTGTTAATTCTTGAAACTTTTCTCAGTATTTGTGTGTGTGTGTGTGTGTGTGTATACACATACATATATAAAATCCCTCCAGATGGACAGAAGGCACAAGATGAGTTGAAGAGGAAGGGATGATATCTAAAAAAATAAAATTAAGGTATAAGACAGGAACATACTGGGAGGAGAAAGGGAGAAATGGAATGGGACAAATTACCTCTCATAAAAGAGGCAACGAAAAAGCTTTTTCAATGGAGGGGAAAAGTGAAGCTTACTTTCATCACATTTGGTTTAAGGAGGGAAACATGCACACTCAATTTGGCATAAAAATCTATTTACAATACAGGAAAGTAGGGGAGAAGGGCATAAGTGGGGGGGGGGGTGATAGAAGGGAGGGCAAATGGGAAGAAGGAGTAATAAGAAATAATCACTTTAGGGGAAGGACAAGGTCTAAAGAGAGAACAGAATAAATAGGGGGCAGGATAGGATGGAGGGAAATACAATTAATCTTTCACAACATGACTATTATGGAAATCTTTTGCAAAACTACACATATACAGCCTATACTGAATTGCTTGCCTTCTCAGTGGGGATGGGTGGGGAGGAAGGAAGGGAGAGAAAGTTGGAACTCAAAGTTTAAGGAATGAATGTTGAGAATTGTTTTTGCATGCAACTGGGAAAAAAAGAAATACAGGTAATGGGGTATAATAGAAGACAGAGCAGATTGGGGGAAGAAGTAATCAGAATGCACAGCATTTTGGGGGAGGTGAGAGATGGGGAGAAAATCTGGAACTCAAAATCTTGTGGAAATGAATGTTGAAAACTAAAAATACATAAATTTGAAAAAAAGAATAAAAAGAGATTAAAAGAAGTCCAGTAAAATTAAAAATATATATGTATAATATAAGTCTTAGCTGGAACTGGTGTGTCACTCTGCTATGGAAATGACAATAGGTTCTCAAAGCTCTGCTAGAAAAATACAAAAATCCAGCTGGCGTAGAAAGTTTCAAGGAGGGGCCCAGTGAGAGGTTATTGTCTAAAGGACTCAGGGAACTGGGCTAAAAATTCTGAGGCTCATTACTAGAGGGTTGGTAATCAAATGAACTCATGAAACAAGTTATAAACACTATCTACTTAAAGGGGTTTTGATATGTGTAAAGGAGTTCAAATCACCAAATCAAAGATCATTTTAAAAATTATTTTAACATATTTCTAGGACTTCTATTATGTGACCGGACCTTCCAGATTCTGACAGGAGCAACTACTATATAGCTAGCTGTACTTACACAATGGGCATATTATGTGTCTGACCAATGGAAACCACTTTGGAATCACAATGCAGATTTAGGTAACAGTGAACTTCATTTATTCAGCCATCATCTGTTCAGATCACTAATTTCTCTGAACTCTTTTTACCATATAAGCTAGGCAACTCATACATGCCTTTTTCTCTATCTATTTAATCACATGAGAGTTTAACATTTCTCAACTGAACTGATACACTACACAGGTCTCAACATATCAATTTATAGCAGGATGTCTACCATATTAAGCCTGACATATTCAAATAAAGGGTTACAAGAAAATATATGTGTATATATAGATGTGATATTTATCTACTGATCAATGGATAACTATATATGTACCACTGAGAACCCCTGCCCAAACTTCTTGAAAAGTCATATACAGGAAAGGAAAAAAAAAGAGGGTAAAATAACTTTGTGCATGGAGTATTTTTTTTGTACAATGGGGTGTTTGTGAGTTCACTGCTATAGAGAAATTGTGGTATGGAATCTCTCTTCACTGATGCAGACCAGTGGCTTGGACGAAACTTCAAGTCTTCAAGAGTTCCCTGGGCACACTAAGAGTCGTGCCCAGGGTCAACTATGCATGTGAAGCAGGACTTGAATCAAGAATTTTATGATCAGTAGGACAGCCATCCTCTGTCCACAATACCATCTTGCCTTTCATGTTGTTTATCTTGACATAAAAACAGTCTATAAATATGAATAATATCAATATTTTATCATGAGTTTATGCCACATAGAAGTGAGGCTAACGTTCTTTCCTCTCTGAGAATAAGGACAGAACCTTATAAACACATTAGATATGCTTTAATAATATCAGTGTTTTTTAAGTGGAAGTATAACGCCGACAACTCTATCTTGCATTTGCTATACTTACAAGACTTGTGTAGTGATTATGCAGCAAAAAAGATTTAATGATTAAATTTTTTCCTTAAAAAAAGGAGGTGGGGAGGAGCCAAGATGGCGGAGTAGAAAGACTCATATATGCCAGCTCCAAACCCACAACCCACAAGTTTCCTGTAAAAAGAACTCCCCACAAATTCTGGAGCATGGAAGCCACGCAGCAACAAAGTGGAAGAGATTTCCGTTCCAGAAAGCCCTGAAAAACTGGCACCAAAGGTCAGTCAAGCACCGGACAGCAGAGCCCAGCGCTGCCCTGGCCCTGCGGCCCCAAGAGGAGCTGATCTGAGCAGGCTTCAGGGATGGAATCTCTGGCAGCCGCGAAGGTCCCTCCATCCACAGGCACTACAGGTCAGTGAAAGAGACTTCTGGACTGCCCGACAGGGGAGTGGGGTGTCTCCATAACTCAGGGCCCCCTTGAGAGGCAGTGGCAGCCAGGGGCTCCTGGAGCAGGCAGGACCCCAGATCCATTACTGAAGATCTCTGCATAAACCCCCTGAGGGAACTGAGCCTGCAACGCTGCCCTACCCCAACCTGAGAACCTGAATTTAATCTTACCCTGAATAGCACCCCCTGCCTCCCACCGAAAGCCCTGAGGCTGGGGAGCAGCATTTGAATCTCAGACCCCAAGCACTAGCTAGGCGGATCTAGGCAGGGGTGGAGAGGAATCTCAGAAGTCAAGTAACTGGCTGGGAAAATGCCCAGAAAAGGGAAAAAAATAAGACCATAGAAGGTTACTTTCTTGGTGAACAGATGT
Organism: Bettongia penicillata ogilbyi; assembly: GCA_023548195.1. Taxonomy (NCBI): domain Eukaryota; kingdom Metazoa; phylum Chordata; class Mammalia; order Diprotodontia; family Potoroidae; genus Bettongia; species Bettongia penicillata. The sequence goes on from JAJHZJ010000323.1 coordinate 2,554,094, forward strand.
TTCCTCCTTTCCTTTCTGATGAGGAAGAACAATGCTTACCATCAGGGAAAGATATAGAAGCCTAAGGCCTCTATATCCCGAACACCCAAAATAGAGATCCAATGGGCTCAGGCCATGGAAGAGCTCAAAAAAGATTTTGAAAATCAAGTTAGGTGGAGGAAAAACTGGGAAGAGAAAATGAGAGAGATGGAAAAAAAGCATGAAAAATGGGTCAATATCTTGCTAAAGGAGACTCAAAAAAATGCTGAAGAAAATAACACCTTGAAAAATAGGCTCACTCAACTGGCAAAAGAGGTTCAAAAAGCCAATGAGGAGAAGAATGCTTTCAAAAGCAGAATTAGCCAAATGGAAAAAGAGGTTCAAAAGCTCACTGAAGAAAATAGTTCTCTCAAGATTAGAATGGAACAGATGGAGTCTAAGGACTTTACGAGAAACCAAGAAATCACCAAACAAAACCAAAAGAATGAAAAAATGGAAGAGAATGTGAAACATCTCATGGGAAAAACAACTGACCTGGAAAATAGATTCAGGAGAGACAATTTAAAAATTATGGGACTACCTGAAAGCCATGATCAAAAAAAGAGCCCAGACATCATCTTCCATGAAATTATCAAGGAAAACTGCCCTGAGATTCTAGAACCAGAATAAGTATTGAAGGAATCCATCGATCACCGCCTGAAAGAGATCCAAAAAGAGAAACTCCTAGGAACATTGTGGCCAAATTCCAGAATTCCCAAGTCAAGGAGAAAATATTGCAAGCAGCTAGAAAGAAACAATTCCAGTATTGTGGAAATACAATCAGGATAACACAAGATCTAGCAGCTTCTACATTAAGGGATCGAAGGGCATGGAACAGAATATTCTAGAAGTCAAAGGAACTAGGACTAAAACCAATAATCACCTACCCAGCAAAACTGAGTATAATACTTCAAGGGAAAATATGGTCTTTCAATGAAACAGAGGACTTTCAAGCATTCTTGATGAAAAGACCAGAGCTGAAAAGAAAATCTGACCTTCAAACACAGGAAAGAGAAGAAGCATGAAAAAGCAAACAGCAAAAAGAAGTCACAAGGGACCTACCAAAGGTGAACTGTTTATATTCCTACATGGAAAGACAATATTTGTAACTCTTAAAACTTTTCAGTATGTGGGTAGTTGGTGGGACTACCCACACATGCACACATGCACGCACACACAGATATAGAGAGCACAGAGTGAATTGAATAGGATGGGACCATAGCTTAAAAGAAATTAAGGTAAATGGTGAGAGAGAAATGTAGTGGGAGGAGAGAGGGTGAAATAGAATGGGGTAAATTATCTCTCACTCAAGAGGCAAGCAGGAGACATTTTAGTGGAGAGAAGAAGAGGAGAGATGAGAAAAAAAACATGAAGTTTACCCTCATTACATTCAACTAAAGGAAGGAATAAAATGCTTACTTACTTTGGTATGAAAACCTATCTTACAATACAGGAAAGTGGGGGAGAAGGAGATAAGCAGGGAGGGAGGGAAGATGGAAGGGAGGGCAATGGGAGGAGGGAGCAATTTGAAGTCAACACTTGGGGAGGGACAGGATCAAAAGACAGAATAGAAACGATGGGGGGGGGGCAGGATAGGATGGAGGGAAATACAGTTAGTCTTACACAACACGACTATTATCAAAATCATTTGCAAAACTACACATATAGGGTCTATATTGAATTGCCTGCCTTCTCAAAGGGAATGGGTGGGGAGGGAGGGATGGGGAGAAGTTGGAACTCAAAGTTTTAGGAACAACTGTCGAGTATTGTTGTTGCGACTAGGAAATAAGAAATACAGTTAATGGGGAATAGAAAGTCATCTGGCCCTACAGGACAAAAGAGAAGATGGGGACAAGAGAAGGGAGGGAGGACAGAAGAGAGGGCAGACTGGTGATACGGAAAATTAGAATGCTCAGTGTATTGGGGTAGGGGTAGGGGAGAAATGGGGAGAAAATTTGGAACCCAAAATTTTGTGAAAATGAATGTAAAAAGTTAAATAAATAAATTTATATTAGAAAAAATAAAATTAAAAAAGGAGGGGGAGATAAAAATCTATCTTATCAAAATTCCATTTGTTAGCTTCTTTTAATCCATAAAAGTATAACTGAAGGGGAATTTGCTGTTTTCCTTGATAATTTCATGGAAGATGACGTCTAGGCTCTTTTTTTGATCATGGCTTTCAGGTAGTCCCATAATTTTTAAATTGTCTCTCCTGGATCTATTTCCAGGTCAGTTGTTTTTCCAATGAGATATTTCACATTCTCTTCCATTTTTTCATTCTTTTGGTTTTGTTTGGTGATTTCTTGGTTTCTCAGAAAGTCATTAGACTCCATCTGTTCCATTCTAATTTTGAGAGAACTATTTTCTTCAATGAGCTTTTGAACCTCTTTTTCCATTTGGCTAATTCTGCTTTTGAAAGCATTCTTCTCCTCACTGGCTTGTTGAACCTCTTTTGCCAACTGAGTGAGCCTATTTTTCAAGGTGTTATTTTCTTCAGCATTTTTTTGGGTCTCCTTTAGCAAGGTATTGGCCCATTTTTCATGCTTTTCTTGCATCTCTCTCATTTCTCTTCCCAGTTTTTCCTCCACCTGTCTAACTTGATTTTCAAAATCCTTTCTGAGCTCTTCCATGGCCTGAGCCCATTGGATATCTATTTCGGGTGTTTGGGGTACAGAGGCCTTGACTTCTATGTCTTTCCCTGATGGTAAGCATTGTTCCTCCTCATCAGAAATGAAAGGGGACTTGCCCAATAAAGTAGCTCTCTATGGTCTTATTCTGCTTCCTTTTTCTGGGCATTTTCCCAGCCAGTTACTTGACTTCTGAGATTCCTCTTCACCCCTGCCTAGATCTGCCCAGCTAGTGCTTGGGGTCTGAGATTCAAATGCTGCTCCCCAGCCTCAGGGCTTTCAGCGGTGGGCAGGTGTGGCTGCTATTCAGGGTAAGATTAAATTCAGGTTCTCAGATTAGGGTAGGGCAGGCTCAGTTCCCTCAGGGGGTTTATACAGAGATCTTCAGTAATGGATCTGAGGTCCTGCCTCCTCCGGGAGCCCCTGGCCTCCGCTACCTCTGCCACTACCTCTGCCGCTTCCTCCCGATGGGGCCTGAGTTATGGAGACAGCACGCTCCCCTCTCGGACAGCCCAGAAATCTCTCTCACTGACCTGTAGCGCCTGTGGGTGGAGGGACCTTCGCGGCTGCTGGAGATTCCATCCCTGAAGCCTGCTCGGATCTGCTCCTCTCAGGGATGCATGGCTAGGCTCCGCTGTCCGGTGCATGATGGACCTTTGGTGCCAGTTTTTCAGGGCTCTCTGGAATGGAAATCTCCTCCACTGCGTTGCTGTGCAGCTTCCACTGCTCCAGAATTTGTGGGGAGTTCTTTTTACAGGAAATTTATGGGCTGTGGGTTCGGAGCTAGCATACGTGAACCTTTCTACTCCGCCATCTTGGCTCCTCCCCTCGGAATTTGTTAAAAGTACATTTGTAAAAACAACTAGGCTAGGGCAAAAGCATGAAGGGTCTAGACTAGGTTATTTCTGAGGTCCCTTTCAAATCTAAAAATTATGTAATTCTAGATATCTTAAAACATCTTGATATTGCTAGAATCACAGAATACAAATTTAGAGTTTTGTTCTCAGACTCTCATTTTACTTTATTAAAAAAGATTTTTAAAAGCGTCCAAAGATAAGATTCAAGAAATCATATCTACTTCTAAATAAAGATCTTGTATCATGACAAAAATATGAAAGGAGAACTGTCAAAGGACATAACACCTATTTCTATTACACGAAATTTTTTAAATATTTAAAAGTACAGTCCACCTACCTCTTCTACGTTGGAAGCAGTCTTAGCAGAAGTTTCCATAAAGATAAGTCCGTGTTCTCGGGCAAAAGCTTCACCTTCTTCTTTTTTAACTTCTCTTCTAGATTCTAAATCACTGAAGTTAAGGAAGAATAGGATCATGTTACTAACCACTAAAGTGTTAGTAAAAACATTCAAGAGAAGTAACTCATGTGACCTATATTTCTTTGAATAGAGTTTAAAAATGAATACAACAATCAATATTTATTAAGAGCAAAGCAACTCATTTGGTGCTGTGAATGATACAAAGAAGTACAAGGAACACTCCAACCTTAAAGGAATATATAATTGAATTAATAAATTAAAAAAAACCCCAGACATTTTAGAGTTGTAAGGGATTTTAGAGATAAATTAGTTCAAACCCCTCCCCCACTGCTTTACACAAGGAAATTGAATTCCAGAGATGCTAAGTGTCCTGCCCAAAGGCATTCTTACTGAAGGATATGAATTCATCTTTTGACCCCCAAACCGTTAATCAGCAAAAATATTTTATGTGGCAAAAAAGAAAAAAAGAATATTTCCTACATATAGTCTAGAAAAAGCACCTATCTATCTAGTCTGAGAATGCTGGTATGACAGACATTAATAACCTAGAAGCATTATGGCATACTGTAGGAGAGGACACTGGACTTGGAAACAGTAGGTGGATTTAAATTCACTGTAGATTCTTACTAGTTGCTTGACCCTGGATAGCTTAATCTTTCTTTACCTCAATTTCCTCATCTGAAAAACAAGGGCGGGGGGGGGGGGGGTTAGATCTCACAGCCTCTATGTTTCTTTCAAATCTAAATCCATGATCCTGTGAGTTTACAATTTGTACTCTCTGTAACCTATGCTGTTGAAGTGCTACGCAATCAAAGCAGGGAGAATAGATGGGACATGTTGGGGACAATGAGGGGGGGTGTGGTTGTGAAGAAGGAAAAGTGTAGAAGGAAGAGGAAGAAAGAAGGAGAATAAGAGATGTAAGGAAGAATGGGGGGAAAAGGGAAGAGATGGGCAGGAAACTGAAAGGGATGGAAGAAAAAGGGGAAAAGAAGAGAAAAAAAGGGAGAAAAAGAAAGAAAGGAGAAGGCAAAAAGAAGAGAGAGAAAAGTCAGAGATGGGGAAGAGAGGGAGAAACAAAGGACTTACGTTAATATACAAAATCAAAAAACTGGGACTTAATGCAATCATTACAAATCTCTTAATTTCTCTGCTTCCAATCATTCACTCCTCTAGTCTACTTTGTACCCCATTACTAGATTTTCTATTTAATAACTTCTCCCAATTACAGGTAAAAACCATTGTTTGCTTTTAAAAAATGTTGAGTTACACCCTCTTTCACCTTCCCCTTCCTTGAGAAGGCAAGTAATCTGATATAGTTATACGTTTGCAGCCATGAAAAACATTTCCCTATTAGTCATGCTGTGAAAGAAAACAAACCAACAAAACAAGGGGCAAAAAAAAAAAAAGAGTATGCTTCACTCTGCATTCAGACTCCATCATTTCTTTCTCTGCAATGGATACCATTTTTCCTAAGTCCTTCAGAATTGTCTTGGGTCATTTTCATGCAGAGAATAACTCATTTACAGGTGAGTATCATACAATATTGCTATTACTATATACAATGTTCTCATGATTCTGCCCATTTCACTTTGCATCAGTTCACATCTTTCCAGGTTTTTCTAAGAACATCTAGCTCATCATTTCTTACAGTACAACAGTTATTTTATCGCAATCACATACCACAACTTGTTTAACCATTCCCCAATGGATGGGGATCCCCTCAGTTTCCAATTCTCTGCTACCACTAAAAGGAACTGTTATAAATATTTTGGTACATATAGGTCACTTTCCTTTTTTTTTTAACCTCTTTGAAATAAATATCTAGTAGTGGTATTACTGGATCAAAGTGTATGCATAGCTTTATAGCCCTTAGGAAAAGAGCTCAAATTGTTTTCCAGAATGGCTGAATCAGTTTACAATTCCACCAACAGGATGAGTGTCTCAATTTTCCCATATCCCCTCTAACATTTGTCACTTTCCTGTGGGGTGGTACCTCAGAACTGTTTTAATGGGCAGATTCCTGATCAATAGTGATTTAGAGCATTTTTTCATGACTGTAGATAGCTTTGATTACTTTGTCTGAAAACTGCCTGTTCATATCCTTTGACCATTTATCAACTGGAGAAAGACCTGAATTCTTATAAACTTGACTACAGTTTCCTATATATCTGGGAAATGAGACCTTTACTAGAGAAATTTACTGTGGAATTTTTTTTAAAAAGCTGTGATTAATGTGTATTTTCCTCCATCATGTTGCCCCTCATTTATCTTTCTCTCTCCCCTTGTTGTGTTCATTCTCAAGTGTTTAGCTTTTGACTAATAATGCCTCGTCCAATCCACCCTCTTTTCACAGCTCCCCTCACCCCTACCCACCTTCTCTTATCCCTGTTCCCCCTCCTACTTTTCTGTAGGGTAAGATGGTTTTCTATACCAATTGAGTGCATGTGTTATTCCTTCCTTGAGCCAATTCTGGTAAGAGTAAGGTTCCAAAGACTCTCTCACTTCCCCCTATCATTCCCCCTACTATAAAAGCTCATCTTCACCTCGTCAGATAATTTACCCCATTCTACCTCTCCTCCCCGACCTCTTCTTCCACTGCATACCTCTCCCTCCCCTTCATTTTATTTCTGTGGACAGGATCCCATCATATTCAACTCACACCAGTGTCCTCTCTCTATGCATATGTCTTCTAACTTCCCTAATGAGAAAGTTCTTAGGAGTTAGTTACAAGTGTCATCTTACCATGTAGGAATGTAAACAAGTTTACCTTACTGAATCCCTTATGACCTCTCTTTTCTGTTCAGCTTTTTATGCTTCTCTTGAATCTTGTGTTAGCCAGATTTTCTATTCAACTCTGGTCTTTTTCATCAAGAATGCTTAAAAGTCCTTTATTCATTGAATATCCTTTTTCCCCAGAAGAATTTTACTTAGTTTTTCTGGGTATTCTTGTTTGTAATCCTAGCTCCTCTGCCCTCTAGAATCATCGCATTTCAATCACTCTGATTCTTTAATGCAGAAGGTACTAAATCTTGTGTGATTCTGATGTAGCTTCATGATATCTGAATTGTTTCTTTTCACAATTTTTTCTCCTTGACCTGAAAGCTGTGGAATTTGACTATAAACTTAGTGGGAGTTTTCTTTTTGGAATCTCCTTCAGGAGGTGATCGGTGCATTCTTTCAATTTCTATTTTATCTTCTGTTTTTAGAATATCAGGGCAGTCCCCTTCCTTGAAAGATGATGGCTAGTTTTTTTTTTTTTTATTATTTTTTTTAATCATGGCTTTCGGGTAGTCCAATAATTCTTAAATGATTTCTCCTTGGACTATTTTCCAATGAGATATTTCACATTTTCTTCTGTTTTTTTCATTCTCTTGATTTTGTCAGCTTCCACTTGCCCAATTCTCCTTCTTAGAGAGTTCTCTTCAGTGGATTTTTGCGCCTCTTTTACTATTTTGCCTATTCTTTTTTTTTAAGGTGTTATGTTCTTTAGTATTTTTTTGTGCTCCCTTTACCAAGATGTTGACTTTTTCCCCTCCATGAGTTTCTTGTATCACCCTCATTTCATTTCGCAATTTTTCCTTTACTTCTCTTACCTGATTTCTAAAATCTTTTTAGGGCCTGAGACCTATTCATATTTATTTTTGAGGCTTTTGGGTGTTAGCTATTCTGACTTTGTTGTCTTCTGAGTTTGTGCCACCATTGTTACATTCTATAGTTAGGCTTGTCTGTTGTGTGTTCATTTTTCCAGTCTATTTTTGGACTTTTAATTATGTTAAAATTGAGTTATGCCTCCAGCATGGAGAGCACCTTGTCCCATGCCTCAACTTTCAAAGCTAGTTCTTAGGGTGGTAAATTTTTAGTTCTTCTAAGGTAGTATAGTCTAAAGAGAGGTGTGTTTACTGCTCTCTGGGCCTGTGAGTGACTATAAGCACTCTTTCCCCCCATAACTGTGACCATTGTGCCTGTTCCTCTGCAGCTGCAGGCTCTGGTGTGCTAATGCTCCTTCTTGCCTTAGGCCTGCAAACTAGGACTGGGACCCAGATCTACGTATGGGCAATACAGCACAGTGCAAAATCCAGCGTCAGCCACAGGACCTTTGAAATGTCATTCTGACCAGTTGTCAGACCTGTTCTCGTCTGTGGGCTGAGAGATCTGGAAACCACTGCTGCTGATTCAGTTGCCCCCAAAGCCTGTTGCTGGTTTGCTAGGATGCTGCCTTGTGGTGACCGTTCTTTACTTTCACCTCAGTGCAACAGACGTTTCCTGCTGACCTTGTAGGCTGTCTGGGACTAGATAATTATTTCATCTCATCCTTTTGTGGATTCTGCTGCTCCAGAATTCATTTTAAGGTATTATTTTAAAGTTGTTTGGAGGGGAATTTGGGAGAACAGAAGGGAGTCCCTGCCTTATCTGTGCTATTGTAGCTTAGCAGCCCCACCCCCTACTCTTCCTGATTAATTCTCCTGAACAGATTTATGTTATTTGCGGGCTTAAAAACACCCCTAATGACTCCCAATACTGGCTCCCATTTATTACAACAGAGTTCAACTCCCAAGCTTGACACTTTCAAAGGCCATTCACAACATGGACCTTGGGTTTATAATTTAATCTTCCATTAATCCTGAACACAGACTGTTTTTATTCCAGCAACATTTACTTATTCACTCCTCTCCCACCTTATTATATATCTATTTTTGAAAATCCAGCTTAAGTCCAACCTCTTCCATGAAGCTTCCTTACAGCAATGGCCTCCCTCCCTCCCTCCCGACCACTCAATTAGTATTATCATACACTGTCTTATAGAGTTAGATATACTATCTTCTTTCCCCTACCAGTTTACTCCTGTTCCTATGTTTTCCTTGCCTAAATATTTTATCACAAGCTCAATGTGAACAGCAAGCATTCCTCATTTATCATTTCTTCTATATTATCAATTTTTCTCTGTCACAATGGTATGCATCACCTAATTTTTGTATCTAGGGATATTAGGACTTCTTTCATTCCTCAACTTATTGCTAAGTACTTCAATACTTCTTATACAGTATCAACCTCTTTTTTAGTTTTTGACAATGTTAAACTTGGGACCATTACATCTTTATTCTTTCTAGGCTCTTACTCTAATACCTGTTCTCTACAACTTTCTCATCTCTCACTCTGACTAGGTCAATGCCCTCTCAAATCCTTCATTGGTTCCCTATTGCTTTCTGTATCTAATTCAAAGTCACTCTTCATTTTCACAGCCACCTCCTATTGACCCTTTCTAATAATCACCTAATTTGTCTCCCTGTTCTTTTTCAACCAGCCTCTGCTCCAGTCATACCTCTATATTCTCTCAACCCCTATAAGTATCCTTTATTCTAGTTCCATCTTTAAACTTCTTTTGGTGGCTATCTTTTGTATAAGTTTTATACCCTACAGACTGAAATTTCTTATGCATTTTTGTTTATGCATCCTTGTTTCCTCATTTAGAAATTAAATTTCTAAGGCACAAATAAAACTAAGAGTTTTATTATTAGAACAGTTTTATGTCTGTGTAATAAGGCAAAACATTATTTTATGATGATACTTAGAAACAGGTACCTGAATTAAAAAAAAAAATCCTTTCACTTTTTGATATATTCTGTAGTGACTATCTTCTTAAGGGGACACTGATGAAACTGGTGGTGTGAGGAATTTCTATCCATCTTTCAATTTTTTATATATAGCTTTTTGGTTAATGCAGGAGAAAAAAGCAAATAATGTAAAGTGTTTCTTCATTAGTGTTTACCAACTAAGCGAAATGGGGAGATTCAAGGAACCACTAAGCAATACTCCAGTGACCAACAGGGCAAAACAGCACCATGTCACAGTGACCTCAATTCCTAGGTATAGAGAGATAACTAGGAAATACATTTTATTAGCTTAGCAGTATCATATCGTTTTGCTTGCGAAAAAACAAACTTTAATAACAATGAAAATACTACTTTTCAAACATTCTACTAACACATTATTTATTGCTCATACTGCCTATCAGACAGAAGAAAGAGTATTGTTTACATTTAGTTTGCAATTATTTGTTAGTTTCACACTCTGTACTTCAGTTATTTATATTTGAACAAGGGCATTTTATTCAACTAAGGAAAAACCATCAGATATGGTCTCCAATTTTTAGTAGTGTGGATTCAACCCCTTTTAGAAATAATGTGGTTTCGTGAAACATTCAGATGCTTCATGAAGCTTCAATTTCCTTATGCCACCCTAAGTAGATCTTCACTAAACAACGTACTATCTTAGCATGTGAAAATCACCTAGCATGTTATTTGTGGTAAAAGAAAAACTTATAACAACAAAAGGTAGATTTAGGTAAAGTGAACTGGAATTTGTAGGTAAAGGGCAAAAATCCACTAAGTCTTAAGAAATTAGATAGACTGAATTCCCAAGGTTTTAAGAAAAAATACTAGTTAAAGCGAACAAAAGATAATGAGAATACTAACTAGAAAAATTCAATAAGCATGGCTGAAGTTAAAATATGCTTCAGAAGAACATTTAAAGCCTTGAGCCAGAAAAAAATTATATTAAAAAAACTTTAATTGACCTTTGTTTCCTCACATGAGCTTCCCAAAGGGATATCAATATAAAGCTTTAAATAAAAGCTTTACTCGTGTTTTGTTTTTATGACATTTACAGATTAGTTTTAGAACAATAGTTATTGTAGTCGTTCGGTCATATCCAGCTGTGACACCTTTCTGAGGTTTTCTTGGCAAATAAAAACCAGTAGAGTAGTTGGCTACTTCCAGCTCCCTTTACAGATGAGGAAACCGAGGCAAACAGAATTACTTGCTAGTATGTGTCTGAGGCCAGATATGAACTCAGGAAGATGAGTCTTTCTGACTCCAGGCCTGGTCATCTAGCTGCCTCTTATAATAAGTAGTTAATAAGTTAATAATAAAGAAACTTGTTGGAAAAGTGAATATAGCATATTTCACACCTGTAGCACCTTTCCTGCCTGTTATTTAAAAAAAAATGACCAGAAATCTTTTCTCCCTCTCATTCCCTACCCCATTAGAAGAAGGAAAAATAAAAACAAATTTCTTATAACAAATATGCATGGTCAAGCAAAACAAATGTCCCTAATGACTATATACAAAAAAAAATTTAAATGTCTAACTATATTCTAGTTCTGTCATACCACTGGTAACTAACTGATGGTATGTTTCATCATTAGGTCCTCTGCTACCATGAAAAGTCAGTGTGTTGTTCATAATTCTGACAGGTTTCAAAGTTGTGGGATTTTTTTTTAAAGTGCTGTAATTGTATAAACTGTTTTCCTGGTTCTGACCACTTCATTCTTTATTAGTTTATAGTGTTCATTTTTATCATATTGAAGTTAAAGTATTACTTCTTTTTCCAGATCTGTTTACTTCATTCTCCATCAGTTCACTTAACTCTTTTTAAGACTTTTTGAAGTCATATATTTTCTCACTTCACACACCATATTCCTAGATTTTGATACCCTCTCAGCCTCTAGGTTTTTGCTACTACAAAAAGGGATGCTATAAATATTCTTTTGTACATAAAAGACCTTTTCCTCTTTCTTTAATATCCTTTGGGCATAGGCAGTGGTATAGCTGGTTCAAAGAGATTAGAAACTTTTTGTATGTAACTACAAGTTTCCATAATGGCTGCACCCATTCACAGGTCCACAAACAGTAAATCAATGTGCCTTGCATTTCCCACAGCTTCTCCAACATTTCTTTTTCACTTGCTGTCATCTTTGCTACTCTGATGACTAACAGACTGAATCTCAGAACTGCTTTAATATATATTTCTCTAATTAGTAGTGATCTGGAAGCATTTTATTTTTCCAGACTATAGAAAGCCTAGATTTCTTCCCTTGAAAGCTATCTGTTCATATCCTTTGACCATTCATCAATAAGAGAATGGCTCTTTTTCTTATATACATTTGAATATATATATATATATATATATATATATATATATATATATATATATCTTGGAAATGAGATTTTTGTCAGAGAAACATGCTGCAGAGATATTTTCCCCTAGTTAACTACTTCCTTTTTAATTAAAAAAAAATTATTTTCTATGATCCTCTATTCCTTTTTTGATCATAAACTTTTCTCCTATACACAGGCCTAATAAGTATTTTTTTCTATGTTTCTCTAATGTATCTATGATGCAACTTTTTATGCTTAGGCCAAATAATTATTTGGAGCTTACTTTTGTATGAGGTGAAAGGTACTGATCTAAATAAAATTTCTTTCATGTGACTATCCAATTTTACCCATAATTTTTCTCAAATAATTCAGGGTTTACTTAGCACAATGTTTGGCACATAGTAGGCACTTAATAAATGTACTAAGTTAAAACAATTCCTTATTTTATAAGTTGAAGGCAAAGTTTGAAAAGCTATTTTTTGAAGATAGTAGACTAGCAATAAGGAAATTATATGCAGACTCTTCTCAATGTAACAATAACTCCCTCAACTCTAAGCAATGATTTGGAAATAGATTTTAGCTAGGGTAGCCTGGTAGAGACACTGACTATAAGCTCTTCAGCAGCAGTTTCCAGTAAGATTTGTCCCCACAAAAAGCATTATCCAGAGTCTGAAACTCAACAAGATGCTGACCAAGAAATTTAGCAACCAGGAAATGAAAAATGGCCAGCTTGTCTATGAAAGAAGGTCTAAACTGTGCAGAATAGTTGTAGCGAAATGAATAAATGAGTAAAAGTAGTACACCTTGTCACGCTTCTGCCAGGAGTGTCAGAATGTCACTGTTGTTGCCTGTTACCCCTATGTTAGCAAAGATAAAAGTCAAGATCCAATCCTAGCCAAGTTTATGGAAAACATGCTATTCATAGCAAGAGGTGATCATTTAATCACTATGGATTTTCATACTTTTCTACTTCAGGACTTTTGGATATCCAACAACCAAACCTGCATTATGATCCAGCCTGTTCTGAAGTGGTTAAAATAGAAAGTAACGTAAAATTCACCAACCAGAAAACCTATACTATTCTAGAACCTGATGCTAGTGGAATTGTTGATTGGTTGAATGTGGACTCAGACCTGACTAACAATGAACTTCAATAAAACAGAGAATGGCACTGTGAAAGATGACAAGTACCAAACAGACATTAACATAAACCAATACTTGCCTTACTACCATACCATAATTAGCTGGAGCCACCAAAATTTACTCCATCCTTATCCATGAAATGTTTTCTGATTCAAAGAGGTCTATTAACAATGTCTGCTTAGAGGCCACAGTCATAGTCAAAATATACCAACTCAGGATGACAAGATGAAACTCTATCTACAAACACACGGGATTACTATTTTCATGATTCTTTCAGAGTCCACCAAGGCAAAACATAATGTAGAATCTTTCTCTTACCTATTCACCTTAAAGCTATAATAGATATGTTATTTAACATTTCACATTTTCTTTTCACCCGAAACCAATAATATTAAACAATCTGTGTAAAAGATACAACTGGGTGTCCTAGGGCATCACTCATTTTTTTTGCCTGGTCACATCAGGTTTACTGGAGCTGATCTTATCTTGGATGTAGGCCAAATGTTGGCATTCCCACAAGTCCCTCCACAAAAGCACATTGAGGTTTTTTAAAACCGCTTCAGGCTTTCATTAGTTTAAGTGAGCCTTGAAGAACTAATTGCAATTTTGTGGAAAGTAGACCTAGCACAGCAGCAACTGTTATAGTGGTAGAGGTTTTTGGTTTTTTTTGCAGGGGTATACAAACTGAAAATATCCTCATTATATATACATACACAACACCACCACAAAAACTCCAGGAACTGACTGCTTCTCAAACTATAGCAAGAATCTCAAGTTACTTCAGAAATACTTGAGTATGGAGTGCACTGAAAAGCAGGAACAGGGAGCCTTCCAACACAAAGAGGTTGTGTGTTTGTGTGTGTGTTTAAACCTTTAAGTCTGGGAAGCCACTGTGGAGTATTAAGAGGGGAAGCTCAAAACACGATGCTGTCTAGGGCCAGAACCACTTTTGTTGGCTGCCTGCTTTGGGATTATGAGTTCAAAACTCTACTAATAGTACAGTTGCTTTTACACTTTTGGCCTATGGTCTGCTTCTCACAATATAACTACTTGACTTTTCCTAACCCTGATACTTTTCAGAGTAACTACCTAGCTATTACTTGTACTCATATTGCTAAGATGATAAGTTTGAAGTTATAGTTTGAAGTGTTCCATGGTGTATTCAAAGTTGCAGTAACAAGCTGGGGCAGCTAGGTGGTGCAGTGGATAGAGCACCAGTGCAGGAGTCAGGAGGGCCTCAAGACACTTGACACTCACTAGCTGTATGATCTTGGGCAAATCACTTTACCCTAATTGCCTCACCTTGGACCATCTCCAGGCATCCTGAGGAGTATCTGGTCACTGGATTTAGATGGCTCTGGAGGACAAGTGAGGCTGGTGACCTTGCACAGCCCTTTCTCACACAAAACAAAGTCATTATTTCTCTCATGGCATGGTCTTCTTCAACAACAAAGGATGAACACAACAGGCTATGCATGCATGCATTTAAAGTAGAAAATGCATGATAAGAATGATGACTGATTATCTTGGCAGGTTTGGTAAACCCTTGAGGTGTTCAGTGAACAAAACCTTCATCTTAATATTTTATTATTTTTGTGGAATAAAATGAGGTGGACATTGGTTTCAAGTATGTATATACCTTCTGTTACTGAATGTCTGAGCAGATGCCCTCCTTTACTAAATGTCTGAGCAAGTACCCTGCTACTCAACTCTGCTACCAAACTGTTATTCAGCACTAAACAAGCGATTATGGCAACATTTTCTTCAACTTTCACGACTTCAATTAAGAGTTACTAAACTTAATTAGTATGAAAAAACCTTTGAATTTTTACTTCCTTGGGGGACACATTTGTTTAACTTTAGCTGTTTCCTATAAAACTACAGTTCATCTGTAAAAGATCTGCTACACAAGTGAAGTAAAAGTTTTGAAAGGTTCTCCTGAGACAGAAAAGTTCAAAGAAGTATCCATCAAATTGTATGCCTCTTGACCAAGCTTATCTAAGTTTGGCAGTGATCATTGGAAGGTTGGCCATTAGTATAAACATTTTTAGTCACAACTCAACTTAAATATTAGGCACCTAATATATGCAAAGCACTCTGCTGCTGGCCATATGGGGGCATGAAGACAAACAAAACTTTGGCCTCCCAAAAGCTTATAGTATATTGGGAGGGTAAAAAATATACAAAGGTAAGTGAATTAAAAATATTCTGAACATGTTTCCTAAGCAAAGAAAATTAAGAATGGCTTCACATGAGAGGGGTTAGCTGAGTCTTGAAGAAACTGAGGATTCAAAGAGATAAAGGTAAAGATAATGCATTTTGAGCATGGGAAATGTTGCAAAAACTTAGAAGTAGAAGATGGAATAATGAATAACAAATTAGTGGCTGGAATAACAAGTACAAGAAGAGGAGAAACATGGAACCTCTAGAAAAGTAGATCAGACTGTGAAGGATTTTAAGTGACAGGTTGCGAAGTTATATATTTATCCTAGGGACAATATGAAGAGTCACTAAAGGCTTATTCAGCACAGGAATAGCATGACTGGACTTATGTTTTAACAATATTTATTTGGTCACCTTTGGACGATGCAATGAAGACGGGGAACCAATAAGAAGGATAACATAATAGTACAGAATAGAAATGATGAGGAATTCTATGGTAGTGAGTCAAGAGAAGAAAATGAGAGATGTGGTGTTGAGACTATTAGGAAACCAATTAGATATGATAGGTGATAAAAGAGTCAAGGATGTTATTGGACACAGATACAACACTGTGAATCTGAATGACTGCTAGGGTAGTAGTAGTGGCAACCGAAATCTGGAGTCTGGAGGAGAGAAAGACTTAGGGAGACATGATACATTTGAGATACTAGATGGCACAACCCAGTAAAGATGCCCAAAAGAAGTTTTCAATGCAGGAATTTCCCACAAGAAGCTATGCTTGCTTTAAACTCCATGAACATTATGCTTCTTTCAGGATAAAACTCATCACCAAAAATCTCATCATTATGGAAACTGGTTCAGCTTGCATACTCCACCTCTCTTCAGGATCCTCAGTAGTTTCTCCCCTCTGTTTCAAGGGCTAAATAGAGGACAGAACATGAAACTCCTCCCAAATCAGAATTTCCAGCCATCTCTTCAATTCTTATCAAATGCTTAGTTAGGTTTGGACTGCATGAACATCAAACCACCCCCCTCCACCCTTTCAACTTTTTTTAATGTATTGTCTTCCCCCTTTAGATAATAACCTCAGTGAGAACAGGGACTGTCTTTTTCTTATTAGTATCCACAAAGCAGTTAGCTCAGTGTCCAGAACATCATAGGCACTTTGTTTACTGACTACTGACTAAAGCTTTCAAGGAATCATAAAAAACGATTTGGATTGTTACTCTCAGCATAAAACTGAATTTCATCTGCCTTCTTACTGAGCCAGGAATCCTGCATCTCTCTAAGCTTTGCTTGTACTTTGCTTTAGATGGAATTAAATGCTGCCTTCTTAGAGGTGGATGAACTATCCCGCTGGTAAATCCTGTGGAGTTCTTGTTTTTCATTTAGCATTCTGAATTTCCTCATTAAACCAGTGTTGGTGTTTGCAAGTGTTCTGGCCCAGATGAGCAAATGCAGTGCTGTACGCCAAATCTCTGAAAGCTGCCCACTCCTTTTCCACTCCACTGTTGCTAACTCTGGACCAAAAACCTATGGTGCATCACAACTACTCAGTGCTGATGGAGCCACACTGATTAGTGATAAGGATCTCAGGGAGATGGGCTGAACACTTCCATAGTGTTCTCAACAGACCATCATCAATCAATGCTGAGGTCACTGATCATTTACCTCAGGTTGAAGTCAGTCCTTCCTTAGCTGAACTTCCAATTGAAGAAGAAGTTTTGAGGGCCATTATGCTCTTTTCATGTGGCAAAGCACCTGGCGCTGATTCTATTCCAGCTGAGATTTACAAGGTAGGGGGACCATTGCTCACACAAAACCATGGCAAGAGGAGGTTATCCCCCAGGAGTTCAAGGATGCCTCCACTGTCCATCTCTATAAAGGTAAAGGGAATAGATTGTCCTGTGACAATCACAGGGGGAACTCTCTCATTGTTGGCAAAATTTTTGCTAGAGTCCTCCTTAATAGGCTAATCCTTCACTTGAAAGATGGTCATGTACCTGAGAGCCAGTGTGGCTTCAGAAAGAGCTGAGGAACAGTCGATATGGTGTTTGCTGCCCGACAAGCAAGAAGAAATGCCAGAGGCAGAACAGAGGTCTGTACACAATGTTTGTGGATCTCACCAAGGCCTTTAACACTGTTAGTCGTGAGGGTTTATGGAAAATAATGTCCAAATTTGGTTTCTCGGAGAAGTTCATCAATACTGTACGTCAACTTCATGATGGCATGTTTGCCTGGGTTCTGAGTAACGGACAATGCTCTTGTGCCTTCCCAATCACCAATGGAGTGAAGCAGGGCTGTGTGCTTGCTCTCATGCTTTTTAGCATGATGTTTTCAGCCATATTGACAAATGCTATCAATGTCAAGGTCAACTACCATACTGATAGTAAGTTCTTCAATTTGAAAAGGCTACAAGCCAAGACCAAAATGGAGGGAGTGTTGGTGCATAATTTTCTGTTTGCAGATGACTATGCATTCAGTGCAGCCTCTGAAGCTGAGATGCAACAAAGTATGGATCAATTCTTTGTTGCCTGTGCTAAATTTGGCCTAATAATTAACACCAAGAAAACATAGGTGCTCCATCAGTCACCACCACACCATCCATAAGTGGGAACACTGGTTACAACAAATGGAGAAGTGTTGAATGCTGTGGATAAGTTCACTTACCTTGCTAGTGTACTTTCCAGGGATGTACACACTGACAATGAGGTTGATGCATGCATTGCCAGAGCTAGCTCAGTGTTTGGGAGGCTCCAAAGAAAGGTTTGGGAGAGAAGAGTGTATTAGACTGACTACCAAACTGAAGGTCTACAGAGCCATCGTGCTGACCTCATTTTAATATGCCTGTGAAACACGGACAGTCTACCAGTACCGTGCCAGGAAAATGAATCGCTTCCATTTCAACTGTCTTAGGAAGATTCTGAGGATCATCTGGCAGGAAAAGGTACCAGCCTGAACTAAACTGCCAAGCATTCAAACTATGCTTCAAAGAGCACAACTCTGATGGCCTGGCCATGTTGTTTGAATGCAAAATGTATGCTTTTTCTCATATAGCTGGTTTATGACAGAAGTAGTGCTAGAGTTCAGGTCTACCATCACCCCATCTAATGTTGTTTCCATCACAGAATGTTGACTCTTCTTTTAAAAAGATACTATGAAAAACCTACAATAATACAAACCTCATTCATTGAAATGTTTGCAATTGCCAACTGGCCATCACCTAAGATTTCAGTAGAATTATTTACATTGAACCTATTACATATTTATCTATTACTATCACTTGTTATTATATATTTACCTTTCAGCACTCTTAATCTTCAATGTTGTCAGGCTAATTCTTATCAATCTCCACCATAGCACTAACATAATCTTTTTCAAACTGTATAACTGAGCAATGGTACAAAATTTTGAGAATTGATTTCCCATAGAAAATGAATATTGAGCTTTCCCAAAAAATACTGTCATAAATAAGATAAAAGTGTTCTAGGATAATAAGATATAAAGTTCTTTCCCCTGAAATAATCCCTGATAAATTACTTAAAACACACACACACACACACACACACACACACACACACACACGCATGTGATAAAATAAAGTTTACCAGAAAAATTACATTTAGCTAACATTATTATATGCATTTAATTACCAAGGTATAATCAGGAAAAATGGGAAGACTAATTTTTTCTTTAGGAAAACTGCATATAATTTTGTCTTGGTATGAAGTATTTCTCCATGTAGGGCACTGAAGGCTTTTCTAAAGGAATTCTCTTAATACTAAAAAGGAAATGAATGTGCAATTTTTCCCTTCTTGGAGGCTCCTAGGAATGAAAGAGAGGTCTTCATCACCTCACTTTTCAAAAGCAAATATAATCCCTTAATAGTTTTTGTTACAAAATACAAAAGAGACCAGATGGGCGCCCAGTTCTTGGCTCGTATTGTATTCTCCATGGTCAGAAAGCAAAAGGGTATTTAGGAAATCTTTCCCACTGGCTGGGGAAGTGAGAAGTTGCCCGAAAGAAAGAACATTTCCTCTAGATGCTAATACGATCTTCACTGATGACCACTATTCTTCCACAAACTGCCCAACTACTGTTGAACGAATTCTAACTGATTTAACTGAGTTCCCAGTTGTAGTCAGTGTGTATAATGGGAAATATAACCGCACTGCTAGAATGTAATAACGTATTATTCTAAATATAAAAATTAGAATTCTTAAACAGTTGTAGATTATCCAGCTTAAGATCCATAAACTGAGTATCACAGTACCAATGCTTAATCTTAGAGGTTCAATGATGTTATCCATGCAGACAATCACTCCGCTCATTCAGAAAAAAAATCACCCTGTGAAATGACAGTTTTACAACTAGGGGCAGAGGAGAGTAGAAGGAGGAGGGCATTTGACCGTCAATCATTTAGTGAAGAATCATTCTGAATTTAAACTGGTCACAGAACAGATATAATGTCTGTTGGCATACATTACAGTTTGGTCTCCCTTCCCTTTTTCTTCCCTACTTATATCCAAAATCCCTCTAGATTCAACAGAATTCAGTTCAACAAACATTAAGCACCTACTTAATATCAGGCACTGAGGACACCAAAAAACCCCCAAAAAACAAAACACCAGCAACAACAACACCCTACAACCCAACCACAGCAGTTCCTGTCCTCAAGGAGTCTACATTCTACTGGAGGGAAGCAACATATACACAAAGAAATAAAATCAAAATATATTCATAACTAGTACAAACTGATATAGAGGAGAGAAAATTAACAACAAAGGGAAAATCAGGAAAGAACTCTTGAGGGTGACGCTTAAGTTGAACCTTGAAGATCTGAGTTTTCAAAGTCAAGAGGCAGAAGATAGGGGATCATGTAGAGGATAAAGCAAGGAGGCCAAACAGCGTATGATAGGGAAAGATAGGTTAGAAAATGTCAACAATAAATTAAAGGAAATCTGAACTTCCAGTAAAGAAAAAACCAACGAAGGTCTAAGAGAAAAGAGAGGCTTCAATATGGAAGGGGTGGGTACAGAATCATCCCATCCCCAGAAATCATTTTTTTTTCTTAAAGGAGAAAGAATGTTGATTGGAATTGAGTTAATTAAGGGCTTTAAGTGGAAGAGGAATTTATATTTTATCCTAGAGGTAAATGGAAATCACTGAA
This sequence comes from Bettongia penicillata ogilbyi, assembly GCA_023548195.1. Classification (NCBI taxonomy): domain Eukaryota; kingdom Metazoa; phylum Chordata; class Mammalia; order Diprotodontia; family Potoroidae; genus Bettongia; species Bettongia penicillata. The sequence continues at coordinate 2,574,427 of JAJHZJ010000323.1, forward strand.
ACTTCTGGGGCAAGGCAGTGTTTCAGGATGATCAATTTTACAGTGTGGAGCGGAGGGATCAAACATACTGACCCAAAACACTCTTGAGTGCCATAGGAATCAGATCAAAATGTAACTGAGAATTATTTAACAAAATAGATAAAAACACACTAAGACAGATAATATTTATATATGGCATTATATGGCCCTCAAGGATGCTTATATACAGTTTCTAATTGAGTGATACTTCTAGTACAGAATGAAGGGACTGTCTGTGGGGGGAAATAATTAGGATACTATTAAAATAGTTCAGATAACATTAAACCCATTTTAAATTTTCAGGCTGGTCTATATTATATAATTATATAATACAACACCCCAACACACACAAACACAAATCCACACCCCTATAGATCTAAAGACCTCCATCTCTATCTCTAACTTTGTTTCATGCCCTCCTGCTTCCTGAAGAATATGAAGAAATGGAATAAAATAATTAAGATATTAACTTTTAGAAAAGATATTAAATAACTGTTACTAAAAAAGTATCCTTTAAATATTGTGTGTACTTTATTCTATTAAATTATTATTTGTAATAAGAGATGGGAAAATGGTCTCTGGATCATATAAACAAGTCCAGACATCTAAGAATAAATACTTTAAGACAAATGAGAATGAATCAACACCTGATGAGGCAGACCATCTTGTGGATGCCCAAGAGAACAGAGAACCACAGTAAGATGTTCCTGAATGGTTTGAGAGAAACTCTTTGAAAGCATTTAAAGAGAAGAGGGTAAATGCAGAAGTTAAATAGAAGATATGATGGTGAAGGAACAGGCCTGAAACATCATGAACATTAAATTTCATAGCACCTTCCCTGTAAATGAATCAGTGTTTTTTAGTAGGATTTAATTGCAAAATGGCAGGGCATATAAAAGGAAAGTTGGGAAGAAGACAGAAAAGAGTATGTGAGGTACTGTAATCAAATTAAAGTTTAACAATGAAGGGAAAAGAAGTCCTCTGTCTTGTGGGAAGAGAAGGGCCTACAGCAGAATGGGGGAGGAACTGAAGGGAAAGACTGAAAACAATGGAAAAGGGGGAAAACTTCTCAGTGCTAAGAGGGGGTCCCACTGAAGAATGGTCCTCTGGAGGAAGAAAGGTATTTTATAATAGGATGTGAAGCTCATACTGGGCAAAAATTGTTATTGGGCTCTGCGGGTAAGGAATTTAGTCCTTTTCTCATTTCATTTTAACAAAACCTTCTTTATTCTTCTGAGAAAGCCTAGTCATTTTGCAAAGCAAATATAGTACTACAACGAGTAGTACTATACAAGTATAGCACTACATTTATTAGTTGGCCCAGAGCCTCAAGAATAACATTAAAGTAACATAATATAATCGATCTATGGATTTTTAAATGAAGATTGGTTGTGGCTATAAACATGGTATCTCTCCAGAACCTTTGGCGCATGTTATATTCATAAATGCTATAGTATTTGGAGTATTTTAAAGTCCTATTTCTCTTAAATACTTGAAATGTGTGGGGTGAAAGGAAGGGACAGGAGAGAGGAGTATTCTAAAATATCTATTCTCAAAAGAAAAAAAAATGACAGGTGCTTTACTGACAAATAAGCTGAAGTTCTGTCAAATAGAAGAATCTCCTATCAAATAAAAATAATCCAATTTAACAAGCACTTATATAGATTTATCTATATATCACAGTGTTCACTTCATTTCTACAGATTCTAACAATTTTTAAAACATGTTTCAGTTTCCATGGAATAGAAAAAGTTAAGGCTAACTTAATTAAGTCAATGTTAATAGTACCACCTATCTTAAAAATTTAAAAATCTATTATCTTTATGATAAACAGATTTTAGGTTTATGGTTAATAAAAGCCAATATACAGATTTGCAAAAGCACATTTTGCAAAAATATGACTTTAATAACTACCTTAACAGTGATCATATTTCATATAGCCATAAATCTGAAGGCAAAAATTCAGTTTTCTCTTAACAATTTAGAGAAGACAAAAGATAAATGTCAAATATACTCAGGCAATAAAGGAAGAAACACAACTACCCAAAGGTAATTATATCAAGACACACCACTTTCAATTTTATTACAAGTATGCACACATTTTTATTGATACATGCTAGCTAATCCACAAAGGATTTTAATTTATTAATTTTTTTCCTGGTAGATAGTCCTTCAAAAGTGTTAGGCACACTTAAATGTAAACTCCACAATGTTCACTTTAGATATGACTGAAATTAAGGAATTAAAAGGGAGCCAATCACAATGCAACTAACGCTACTATTACCTAAGTAGAATTTGAAATCATACAATATTAATTTGGGCTTAAAATGTATCCCACTTTAGGGTCATTGTGATCTAATTGGAGAGAAAAATGCAACTTGGGGACTTGTAATCAGACACCTATCATTATTTCTTTGTCAATGGAGCAAATCCAAGACAGATTGATAACAACTGAAATTCATTACTATCACCATCTGGATAGTGTTGAGGGTTCTTTGAAAGAGGTAAAAAAAGGTTAAGTGGTTTTTGCTCAGTTTCTAAAGATCAGGAATAAAACCACCACTTTTGGTACCTTAGGATGGGAGCAGTACAGAACAGGTTAGTAATTTTAAAAGATGTTCTAATGATCACAAGGCTTAGTCTTTTGTTTACTTTGTTTTAACTAACTGGAAGGTCAATGAGAGTAGGGATTCACAGTAGCCCAGTTACTGTGCATCTATCTTACTGAAGGAGCTATTATTTATCAGGCATTTTAAGAAGTGCTAATTGTAGTTTTACCATTAAGGTAATGTTTTGGAGCCACTAATAAAAATTTAGAAAAACAATCAATAGTTTAATCCTATCATACCCAAGAAACTATACTTCTCAGTGTACTACTATTAGAATTGTAAGCCTATTAATTGGTGAACCAATTTTCTCAGGTAAGAGCTCTAATTGAAAAGAGGAAGGTAATTAACAGTATTGGAAGTAAAACTATGAAAAAAGTTGAAAAGTACTTAAATGATACCTTCATCTATGAAAATTCAAGATATTCTGAAGTAATTAAGATTTGAAGGGAAGGGAAATGCTTAATTTTTAAGATTATTTCATACAAAGTAAATTTTTAAAAGAATTGGTGTTTTTTCTTGGTAATTTCTGCATTAAAATTCCACGTTTGCATTTTTAAAAGGTAAAAATAAAACAGAAATTTTATGTAACTTTCAGAATATGGGTATCATTAGTCAGCAACCACTCAAATTAAACCTGACAGCCATCTAAAAAGTTATATAAACCACATAACAGCTTAATCCTAGTGGCAAAATTGTACTCCTTAAAAAGTCTCTTATCTTTACCTTTTATTCCCAATAAGCATAATGACCATGTTGGAATTGGAATGCTGGCGAGCATCTTCTAACCAAGTTGTCAGATGGTTGAATGTATCTCTCCTGAAGGCAAAAACGAAGATTAAAATACTTTTAAAGTGTTTCCTGACAAAATATTATACAATGAACAGTTTTATGTTCAATAATTTCCTACTAATAAGGCACCATTGATATTGGTGAGCATTTGCTTATGGAATTATTACATCTGGAACAGATTTCAATGACCTGTATTTACAGAACTCCATTTATTAAATTTCAATTCGTAAAATGTGTGTGCTGAACTTTAGAAATTCCTGACTGTAACATCCACAGTGACCAAAATGACTAATTAGGGGGTCATTCTTTGCATTACTCCAAGGGTTCATCACTGTGTGTGTACATGTACATACATACATATAATAATATTTTAGGAATGTAGCAATTAAAAAAAGAATTGTCCTTTTTTTTTCTGATTGTTGTTTCTGGAATGGATCTAGTGGTATGGTAATTTCACTGGTGCTAGGAACTCTGTGATATAAAGTTAATCTACTGATATAGATCCTGTGATTCCTATACCAATCACAACTTTACAGAATTGCCCGGAGCACTGAGATTAAAGTGACTTGCACAGCTAGGGTCACAAAGCTAGTATGTGTCAGATGTAGGACTGAATTCTTCCTGACTCCAAAGCTGGCCCTCAAATTCACAACTCATGATGCCTCTCAGGTCATGAACAACATCTACATTTATTAAGAATACATATTTCTACTGATAATAAAAACAAAATATTTCTATCCCCCTCCAAATTCTCACCTTGTAATATCATACACTAGTAAAGCCCCTGCTGCACCTCTGTAATATGACCTTGTGATGGAACGGAAGGACTCCTGCCCTGCCTGTGAGGAAAGAAAAAGGTGAGAGCTTTCCTTTAATAAATTGTCCTCTACAGCTTCATAAGAAGAATCAACAAGCATATTATTTACACATGAAATTTGGGATGCATAGGTAAGGGGTGAGTGAAAGAAATGACAATTCTCCAGTGTTTGAAAGAGAAACCACATAAACCACTATAGCATAAGCCATTCACCCCTCCCCATCCCTAGGAACAAGACCTCTAACCCTTTTTTGGCAATCCCTGACAACCCAATTTACTGAATGGTTTCACAATACATGAATCATTATTAGAGCACAGAATGGACTCCTAGCAACTAAGCTCTGAAGACAAATTTGAAAGGAAGCAAATAAGCCAGAGCTTCACATTTGAATTCAATAACCCGCTCCCTGGGGCAGCTGTTGACACTAGAATAAATAAAGCCCATTGTAAATAAATGATGAATGACATCTTTACGCCCACCATCTGCTGGTGTAAAGGTTGCTGGAAGGCCAAGGATGCAGATTTTATCCGTTATATCATAAACTGCAGCCAGCTTTCAACAGTCTTCAGGCTAAATTCTTTTAGTAATCACTTTATTATGAAAAACAGAAAATGGTTTTGAATTTAATTTTATATTATTCAGTTCTTCACTTCAGCAGTTTCTTTTATATTTTATACATAATGATTGTGGACAGGTAAAAGGATGCAAAAGTCATCTTTATATCCATTTGTGAAACAGATACCAAAGATAATGCATAATTAGCTAATTTCTCCCCTTTCTGGGGGGGAGGGGAAGTACTATTACTCTACTGAAACTATGATGATGGATGTGTCCCCATTGATACCAAAATTGAAACCATAATGATATTCAAATGTGATTTTAGAAAGGAATAATAAATTAAATAATTTTCTTTTAATTAGAAGTCTTCTTTATTGTATAAAATAATCCATAAAACGTTGTCTAACATCTTATTTATAAATTTTAAAATTCACTTTAAATGAAATCAATTTAATAGTTTCCTAACTAAATATGGACTAAGCTCCTGAAGAGTGCTCACATGCAGAGGACATTCTGAATGACATTCTTCCAACATCTGGTACACAGGAAGCCCTGAATAATTACTGGCAGGATTTGAATTTAGGCTCTCTGACTCCAAAGCTTGGGGCCACTCTTTCCACTTAAGACTCATCTCTGCAGAGTTACGGAGTAGTTCTCGAGAAAATATTCTTTTGTATGTTGAATTTGACCAAACAATTCTTGGGAGGAAGTAAAGGTTGAAAGGGGTAGGAGAGAGGAAGGTGCAGAGGGAACATCCCTAGTCTTTTAGTCCAAATGGGGAACTTCCAGGAGGAAGCAAGGAGGTGGAGGGCTGGCAGTCCAGGACAAGGTGTTGGACTGAGTATACTGACGGACGGTACCAACAGAGAGGTAAGACCCATTTGGGGCAGCTGCACTAGAAATCCAATTCGCAAACAAGTCACGACAGCACCCCTGTGATGTCACTGGTCTATGCAAACCAAGGACAAACCACAGCACCTGCACTAGAAGAAGTTAGCAGGAGCAGAACCCTAACAACTTCCCGGAGGAAGCAGTAAGCAGAAAGCAACAGTCAGGTTGGGAGGTGGGACCCCAAGGGGGGAAATGGACTCATGGTACCAGATTTCCCCGGGGAGGACTCAAGGAAACAAAAGAGAGGCCTCATCAACAAAACATCGTAAGGCAAGGTTGCACTGGGCCCCTGAATGGAGGGAAATGGAAGTGGCATGACAATGGAAGAGGGGCAGGCCCCTTGTGGTACAAAGTGCATTCCACTGGTGGACCCTCCTCATGCTTTGAAGAGAAGGGCCTGTAGCCTGGGGAGGGGACCCTCTCCCCTCAAGTCAGCAACCTGGGACAAAGTTCTGATTACCCCACCCTAGTTACAACTTTATATGCAGCCTTGCTAAGACTGACTGGGAAAAAAAAATCAACTAAAATAAGAGTTACATTCAATTAACTAGTTTCATGTGAATTCTAAGACTGATAGCTTAGGGTTAAAAACCAATACTACAATCTGGTAATACTGGAAAGAAAAAGATTTTATTTTTTAAACCCTACTATTCCAATGTGTTTACCTTAGATGCCTCCTTCTGAAAGAATTAATCAACATTCTAAAAAAAAAAATAGCCATGGCAGTTTACTTTTTAATCACATATTCTAGGAAAATTAAAAAAAACAACATTATGCAAGTACTCTTCAATAAGTAACATTAAAAATAAAATTTTTGCCAAGTCTGAATAAAAACTAATGGTAGAATGATAAGAGAACTAATGGCTAAATAAGTTACAGTACAGGAATGCAACAGAATATTACTGTAACAATGAATATGATGAATACAGAAATGCATGAAAAGATTTAATGAATTGATAAAGTGAAGTCATATACATAACTACAACAATGAAAATGGAAAGAAGCACAAAACCATCAAATGTGAATGACAAGCATCATCCAAAAAAGAGATGTGAAGATATCCCTACCCTGCCTCCTTTGCAAAAGTGAAGTGGTAACCATCTAAGGAGGAAGCTCAGCCCAGACACTGATTTCTTATCTGGCTGCACTACTCTGGGATTTCTCTGATTTACATACCATAGCCCACAAAGTTCATTCACGGCGAGGTAAAAACCCTCATCATCTTGCAAGATGCCACCAGCCTTGGTATTCTGCCTCCCCAGCACCCTCTGCCCCTCTGACTGAATGAAGGATAGAGTCATAAACTCCAAAGTCACTGAGTGAGCTCTCACTTCTCACAGGAATGCAGCGCTCAGGAGCTCTGCCTTCTCCTCCAAGTCCCCGTGCTGGGTTCTTCCCTGTCACCCCTCTGTAAGCCTCTTTGTGTGTTGTCTTCACTCATTAGATTGCAAGTTCCTTGAGGTCAGCATTCTTCCTTGCCCCTGACCCCTCAGTGCTTAGCACAGCGCTGACACAATGAAAATTTAATGTTTATCAAATATTGGTACATCGCACAGATCCTTTCAAAGCATTACCGATCAATTTTGCTGATTTCTCCTCTTCTTTTTCAATTTTTCTTAAAAATACCATTTATTATATAAGATGACTCTCTTACAAGATAGGATGGGGGAAGGATACTGGGGAAAATTTTGGTGATATAAAAGCAAAATGTATCAAAATTTATTTTGTAGAAAAATCAATGTTCGAGCATTACCAAGGTATGTTTAAAAACATAATACCAGTAAAACCACTACAGCAAACAATGAAATCCCCAAATTTTTAAAAAAATAGAGTTCTGTGAAAATGAATACCTTGCTATAAGTCCTACTTAAAAGTCCTAAAGATGAAATAGCTCTGAAGCTCAGTCTCCATTTAGTAAAACAGCAAAAGAGAAGATGTGCTTTAAACTCAAAAGGCAAATGAGGAAATACCATATACACAGAATGTGACCCATTCCTTCATTGCTCTTAGAAGACTGGAGTGTAGCTTGGGAATCTGGGTGATTAGTAGGAGGTCTGGTGTAAGGAGAGGTGAGGGAGGGCGAACAGCAAGCGATAATGCAAAGATAGGGAAAAGAACTAAGTTATTATGTTCAATTCAATTCTATCCAAACCACTTAAAATGCAACAATTACCACAATAAACAGTGATTTCTACTCAAACTGAGAAACAGAGAAAATACTTAGATAAACTTATCTCTAGTAGAAAACTTAAAAATGAGTTGGGATTCTTTGATGTCTACTGATGTGGGTGAGAAGTAATGTTGGTACTGTATTATATATGTGTTCCTGTATTTAAGACTGAAGGTAAAAATGTCAATTCTGCCACAGAAGGATTACAGAAAATTATTTCCATTCATTTAACAAATTATTAACAGAATATTGTAGCTAAGTAAACCAGAGTTTCTAAGGCTGAGGATATACTTAAATTATTTTAATAATATGTTATAATGAGACTTTGTCCTTATTTTAAAACACATCAAAACAAGAGAGCCCAGAATTCATAGTTAAATGAAAGAGGCAAAAGGAACACAATCTCAAGAATTCTGTTATATATTCCAGTAATTAATTTCTAGGCTTTTTTTAAAGACCTCCACAGTTAAACATTTTATTGCTAAAATTCTACAGGCATATAGATGGATTTGAAATTAAGAAAACCTGAGTTCAAATCTAGTCTTAGATGATACTAGCTGTATGACCCTGGGCAAGCCACAAGCTCAGACTGTTCATCTGTAAAACAGGGATAGTAATAGCACTGAAGTCACAAGAGGATCAAATAATAAACTACAAGCCTCAAGTGAGGGTGTGCAGATAGCTATTATCATTACTTTTATTATCCTGCAGTTCAACCTCCTCAGATACCGTCATCTGGGCTTTCGTTCAACTTCAACCACAAAAAGTGGTGAGTTCCTCATTCAAAGTGCTCTACCTTCTTAATCCACAACTCTGAAATCCATTTTTCTAACCTCCTATCCTTCCATGTCCTGTGCTTCATCACTCCTAAACCTAATTTCTATTTTTATTTTATCACCTAATTTTCTATTTTTATCAAAACCTCTAGTCACTTCACCCCTCTCTGCAGGCTTACTTTCCACTTTTCTTATTTTAACCTTATAAATAGTTCCAATTTACCCATCCTCTGTTCTTTTCCCTTCCACTTCTTATTCCCTGCATAATTACAACCCATCCCTTTTCAAAACCCAACCATGGGCTATTTTCACTACCTAAACTCTCCATTCTCTATCTCCTTCATGCTACTGAAAGTCACTACTGTACCGACTGGGTCCACTACAAATTTATGTTACTATCAACCAATGCCTTAGCACCACATACCAAATCTTTGCTTCCACGGTTATTGTACTCTGGAAGCATTTATTTGTTCTTTCCTCAAGGTACCCGAACAACTCTCTGTCCCTGCCCTCTTAGCAAAACATACTTTTACGGGAAAACAAAAGGTATTCATTCTAATTTCCCTCTTCCCCCCCAATTCTGTAACTCAATACCATCTTCCACTTTTCTCCTTTGCACTACACTCAGAGAAGAAATGGCCCTTACCGATCCAACCATTCTGGACAGCAATTTTAACCATGTCCAAAGGGCTACAAAAATGTGCATACCCTTTGACCCAGCAATAGGACTGTATCCCAAAGAGATCACAAAAATGGGAACGGGTCCCATGTGTACAAAATATTTCTAGCAGCTCTCTTTGTGGTGGCCAGGAACTGGAAATTGAGGGGATATCATCAACTGGGGAATGGCTGAATAACTTGAGGTATGTGAATGTAATGGAACACTACTGGGCTATAAGAAATGATGAACAGGAAGACTTCAAAGAGGCCTGAAAGGACCTATATGAACTGATGCTGAGTGAAAGGAGCAGAACCAGGAGAACTTTGTATACAGCAACAACCAGAGTGTGCAAGGAATTTTTCTGGTAGACAGCCCTTCACAGCAATGCAAGGACCTAAAAAATTCCCAATGGACTCTTGAGGCAAAATGCTTTCCACATCCCAGAGAAAGAACTAGAGAACTGGATCACAGAGTGAAGCAGACTATTTTTTCTTGTGTTACGTTTTGATGGTTTCTCCCATTCATTTTAATTCTTTTATGCAACATGACTAAGGTGAAAATGTATGTAATAAGAATGTTATGTGTCGAATCTATATAAGATTGCACACTGCGTCAGGGAGGGAGGAGGAAAAATCTAAGTTATATGAAAGTGACTGTAGAAAACTGAAAAATAAATTAATTTAAAAACACACACAAAAAGATGTAATAGACGCTGATGTTTTCACATAAGAAGAAAAAAAGAAATGGCCCTTACAAATGTTCTAATGTTCTCAAAATTTGCCTTTTACTCTCCTCTGGTCTCCTTTAAGAGCTTTCCCTTATATTATCATCTCACCCTTAATTTTAATCTCTTCATTCACTGGTTCTTCCAACTTTTAAAAATCATCACTTGCCTCTAACGTCCTGTATCTCTTCTCACTCTGATAGCTTGATTCCCATTCCCTCACGCCCAACTAATTTATAATTCTTTTTTAAATTTTTAACACAGTTCATATCAATTCTAACTTTTGGTCAGGTGATACTTCTTTTAAAGCATTTACAATACAGACCACAAACGAATTTTTTTTTTTTAACATTAACCAACTGAGACACACATAATAATTATGTATGCTAACTTCACAAGCCCTTGACCTAATTGTCTCCACACTATTACTAAGAATTAAAGGACCCTAACTTATTGGTGTTGGTATAAAGTCTAAGCCTAATAGCTTAATTTTAGACTTGACCTTGGATGCTCCCCTACCAACAATCTATAATTTTAATAGATCTGGTATTAAGCTTACAAACCTTTTGACTATAGGAAATTGCCACTAAGAGTAGGGACATTGCAGGGAAACAATATCTCCCCAATTTCATGTCAGTTCCAGGTAGGAGTAGACTGTCAACTTGCATTCAGTGAGGCTTAGAGTCTGCTAGGTGTCAGTGGAGAAATTGAGTCAGAAGAATCCTACCTCAACCCAGGATGAACAGCTGTTCTCCCACCCTTCCCATGAGATCACCATTTTTATTTCATGCTAGCATCTCACAGGCTTACTGGCATCATGAATTGGAGGCTCAGACCACCTTTCTTGCTATCTATACCTGGAATTTGACTCAGAACAGTCAGTTAATAGCCCCATAGTCATTTTAAAGTAGCAAGTTTCAATAACCAGGTTTCAGATATGGCTGTAATATCACACTGGCTAAGGAACACTTTCTGAGGCAAGTCTTAAGTGGCTTACATGCCTTTCTATACCTGTTCTAGTTCCTGATTAAATAACAATCATAAAATCAAATTTACCATTAAAATCTTAACTTTTCCCTCAATGCAAAATTTTACCTGAAGTTACCTGCCTCTAGGAAATTTAGACTAAAGTTCTTTCCCCAAAACTAAGGATGTCTCTGATTTAGTCTCACTAATTAATTCAGTCAATTGTTTTAATACTAATTGCTTTTACATCACTTTGTATCATGTCCAATTTTCCTCCCCATCTCTGCTCTCCCCCACCCCCTAATACCTTGCATCCTGATTACCCCTTCCCTCAATGAGCCCTCCTTTCTATCGCACCGCCCCCCCTTCCCTTATCCCCATCTTCTCTCTTCTCTTGTAGGGCAAGATTTTCTATACCCCATTACCTGTGTTTCTTATTTCCTGGTTATATGCAACAGTAATTCTCAACATTCATTTCTAATACTTTGAATTCCAACTTCTCTCCTTCCCTCCTTCCCTACCCATCCCCACTGAGAAGGCAAGCAATTCAACACAGACTAAATATATGTCGTTTTGCAAGACTTCCATAATAATCATGTTGTGTAATACTAACTATATTGCCCTCTATCCTACTCTATCCCCCCTTATTTTTTTATTCCCTCATTTGACCTTGTCCCTTCCCAAAAGTGTTTATTTCCAGTTACTCCTTCTCCCTTTTGCCCTCCTTTCTATCATTCCCCTCACCCCACTTGTTGCCTCCTTCTATCCCTTAATGTTGAAGCTGTCAGATCTTGTGTTATCTTGAGTGTATTTCCACAATACTTGAATTGTTTCTTTCTAGCTACTTGCAGTATTTTCTCCTTGACCAGGGAACTCTGAAATTTGGCCACAAGATTCCTAGGAGTTTCTCTGTTCAGGTCTCTTTCAGGAGGTGATTGGTGGATTCTTTCAATATTTATTTCCTCTGGTTTTAGAATATCAGTACAGTTTTCCTTGATAATTTCATGGAAGATAATATCAAGGCTTTTTTTTTGATCATGGTTTTCAGGTAGTCTCATAATTTTTAAATTGTCTCTCCTGGATCTATTTTCCAGGTCAGTTGTTTTTCCAATGAGATGTTTCACATTATCTTCTATTTTTTTCAAACTTTTGGTTTTGTTTTCTAACTGCTTGGTTTATCTCATAGTCATTCACTTCCCTGAACCCAATTCTCTCTTTCAAGAATTATTTTGCTCAGTGAGCTTTTGAACCTTCTCTTTCATTTGGCTAATTCTGCTTTTTAAAGCCTCCTTCTCCTCATTGGCTTTTTGGACCTCTTTCTCCAATTGAAAAGGCATTATTTTTAAAGATGTTATTTTCCTCAGCATTTTTTTGGTTCTCCTTTCAGCAAGCTGCTAACGTGCTTTTCAAGCTCTTCTACTGCCTGAGCCCAGTTTAAGTTTCCTTTGGAAGCCCTGGAGGTAGGGGCCCTGACTTCCTGTGACAGTATGCCTTGTTCTTCTTCATCCTAAGGGATGGGAGGAGACATCTGTTCACCTAGAGAGTAATCTTTTATGGCCTTATCTTTTTTCCCTTTTTTGGGCATTTTCCCAGCCAGGATAGTGCTATTTTCTCTCCTTTCCCCAGTGTTGTGGTTCAAGGCTGAGATTAGACTCAGTTGCTGGATTTTCCTGGGGCCTTGGCTGGCAGCACGGCCTACACTCAGGGCTGAGGTTTCAATCAGCTGCTCCTTACAGCCAGAGGCTTTAAGCTGAGCTGCTTGGACAATGGACCCAGGTTGCTTCTGGGCACTGTAGCTGCTGCCTGGGGCTATTGCTAGAGGAACCCCATTCCCTCTTGCCCAGCTGGGAAAGCCTCCCACAATGACCTCTGGAGCTTTCTTTGTTGCTTCTGGGTTGATGTATCTGGGACCCTCTCTGCTGGGAACTCTGCCCTGGAGGTCTGTTCAGCTCGTGTTCCTCACAGTGCTGCATGGCCAGGGCTGGGCTCTGCTCAGCATCCTGTGTGGTAGACCTTTCCTGTGGCCCTTCCAGGTTACCTTTGGCTGGAAATTTCTTTCACTCTGTTGTTCTGTGGCTTCGGCTGCTCTAGAATTTGAGAGTCATTTTTTACAGGTATTTTGTGGGCTGTGAGGGAAGTGCTAGAGCATATGCATCCATCTACTCCGCCATCTTGGCTCTGCCTCCCTACTTTGTAATTCTTTAACATCTGGTTTCTGATACCACAGTGCCACTGAAATTACTTATTCTAAGGTAACTAATGATCTCTTAAGTACTAATTCAATGGTCTACTCTAAATCTTCATTCTTCACATCTCTGCAGTAGTGAACCCTGTTGACTGTATAATTCTCTGTATACTCTTTCTCCTGGTTCCTCTCCTATCTTTCTGTACAATCCTCAGTCTCTTCTGCAAAGTCATACTTGTGTCCTGGGCCACCTTCTGTTTTAGTTACTTGAGGTCCCATGAATTCACTGATCTTTTACCAACTTACACGATTAGTCCTCACATTTCCTTTGCGCTACAATTTATATTATCAACTATGGCTGGACACACAAGTTACTAAACCTTTCTGAGCCTTTTCCTTCACCTCTTAAAATGAGCGTCATAATAACAATCACTGCTCAAATGGGAGCAATTTCAATCATGACGTCCAAAAGAGAACTCTCATTTCCTAGTAAAACTTATTTTTCTTCTTAATTGTCCCATCTATATTGAGGACAACTAGCTGTACAAGCTTGGAGTCATCTTTGCCTCTTTATTCTGCATCACTTTCATATCTAATCAATTGCCAAGACTTGTGGATTACAACTCCAGTCTGTGCAACAGACTGCCCTTTTATCACTCCCACTCAGAGCTGGGTCACCCACTCCTTCACAAGAATGAAGGAGAAAACAGCACCTGAAAGATCTGAATAATGTAGACTGGAGAGGAAGGGGAAACGGGGGAGTTTGTGGTGAAAAGAATTATTTTTTTTAGTGAAGCATGAGAATAAGCTATATATAGGAAATGAAATTGAATGAGAGAAGGCACTAGAATTAAGAGGAGTTGGGAAAGGCTTCATGTAGAAGATGGGATTTTAACTGGGGCTTAAAGGGAGTCAGAAAAGATAGTTGGTAGAGATGAAGACGGAAAGAATTCCAGACATGGGGAGAAAGTCTGAGATGGAGTGTCTTGTTAGTGCAACAAGAAAGTCTGCATCACTAGATCGAAGAGTACATAGCAGGGAATAAGATGTAAGAAGATTCTTGCCACTTGAGTCTTGTCTACACAGCTATCAAAATGATTTTCCTTGAAGTACAAGTCTGACCAGAGAACCCACATTGAGTCTAACTATGTCACTCTCCTTTCTTAAACTCTAGTGGTTTCTTACTGTGTGTAGGCTAAGATACAAACTCCTCTGTTTCGCATTTAAAATCACTAACAATGTAGCTCCAAAGGATCCTACCAGACTGACTTCACACACTATTCATTCTCATACCTGCCGTGTACAGCCAAACTGTACTACTTGCCATTCTCCATACAATGATATCCCTTTTGCCAACTCCTTGTCTTCATATAGGCTGTCCCTATACTAGGAAAGCTCTCCCCTCAGCTCTTTGAATCCTCTGCTCCCTTCTAAGTCTGACATTCTACAAAGATCTTTGTGTATCACTCCAGTTGCTAGCAGAGCTCCCAACTCCCACTCAAATTACTTAGTATTTACTTTGCATATGATTTTCTATGGACATTGTGTTCCCAACAAGAGAATGTAAGCTCCTTGAGAGTACAGAATGTTTTGCTCCTTGTCTTTGTATCCCCAGTATCTAATGTAGTGCTTAGCGTATAGGAGGCACAACTTGCTGAAATGAACTGAATATGAAGGAACTCAATCCAGGAGGTACAAAAAGCTCTCAAAAATGAAATTCTGAATATATAATAATGCCAAGGAAGAGAAAATGTCTATAAAATAAATGTGGATACATAGGAACTCCACAACTAAATGAGATTTTTAAGACAAGTGCAGAACATTGAAGCAAAGGCTGGTAACAGAAAATTAATACAAACATAGGCCAGTCCTTTAAGACTTGTGTTAAGAAGTAATTAAACACAGTGAAACCTTGTTGGGAAGGTTGTGAAATAAACAGGTACACTTGGGTATCTCACACAGTTTTATAGTTACTATGCATGGAATTTCTCTTCCTATTTCTTGTGATAGAGAGAGCATTTATTAGGCATTTACTTTGTCAGGTGCTTTGCCAAACCCTGGGGATAGAGAAAAAGGTTAAAAACACTGCTGATGACTTCAAAGACCTCTCGTTCTAGTGGAGAGATGTGTAAATAACTAACTGCATGTAAGACACACACACACACACACAGCAGCACTTAGTAGAGTGTCTGGTACATGGTTAAGTACCTAATAAATGCTTGTTGACTTCTTGATGGTGGCTAATAAAGAACAGAGAAAAGATGATGGATGAATCTCATATCTACTTGAAAAAAAAGATAATCCTATCTCTTATTTGCCAGCTCTACCTTTCCCCTCAACTTCTTTTCTGCTTCTACTGCTATTAGTGAGAAATTTTACAGCTATATAAAATAATAGAGATGACAGACATACTTACTTTACCCCAATCATATTGAAAAGAATTCTAGTGTTTCTCCATTACATAATGAAATCTACTTAAGCACTCTGTACTAATAGAAATATGACTACAAAAACTCTTTAAAGAAATCAAGGAAGATTTAAATAATTGGATACAAAAAATATTCATGGTCAGGTCTTACCAATATAATAAAATGATACCTTCCAAAATAATTTACAGATTAAGTGTCTAATTAAATTACCAATGCACTACTATACAGAACTTGACAAAATAACTGATCTGGAAAAACGAAAGGTAAAAAAAAAAAATCAAGGAAAATAATGGAAGGGGGAAAAAATAATTTGGGGTCCTTAGCAGCATTTCAAACTATGCTATAAAGCAGTAACATTCAAAACTATTGGGTACTTCTTTAAAAAAAAAAAAGCAATTAAGCAAGACCTAGAAACAACTGAACACTATAACATTAGGTTCAATAAACCCAAAGATACTGTTAGGTTACTGACTCCTTACTGGACAAAAACTTGGAAAAACTGGAAAACACTCCTGGTCTACAGCAGCATTCAATATTGTATTCACAGAATAGATAGGAACAAAATAATGGATAATTCTGATTACATAAAAATCTCTGGCTTATTTATCTTCTCAGTCTTTCTCCTTTAATTTACCTCAAACCACCACCAAATTACTTTACATCTTTATTTAGTGCCATTTCTTTTTTTAACAACCTTTCCCCAGCCCTGAATTTTCAGTTAAAACTCCTGATCTTGAGCTAAAACTCTCTGGTCTCATTCTGAACTTCTGCTTTATAAATATTAATTTTTGGAATGAGAACTTGGCACTTAGAATCCATTTTCATTAAAACTTGGGGTTAGGTCCTAAAGCCAATCCCACATGCACCACAAATGACCAACATGATTTCAAATACAATAAATAATAAAAGATAAGGAACTTGACTAGTAACTTTTTCCTTTAACTAAACATTATACATGCATAAAGGGATAGAATTACGATAGTTAACATTTACAAAGTACTTTAAGGTTTGTAGAATGCCCATATATTATCTCATTTGGTCCTCACCACAGTCCTGTGAGTTTAAGTGCCATTATTATCCCCATTTTGAAGATAAGGAAACTGAGGCTAAAACAGATTAAATTAGTTTGTAGGGCCACATATATAGCTGGTAAATGTCTTAGGTAGAATTAACATGATCTGGAATCTAAAAGATCTAATGACACAGGAATAAGTTTTTAGAGGTGGGAAGAGATGTATAAGGATTCTTGCAAGGAGAGAAAGGGCACTCTGAAATGAGGAAAGTAACTAAGTAATGTTTTCTATCCTCCTGTTTTCCAAGAGACAAAAAAAGTCAAATTTCTTTGAAAAAAACTAGAGCTCCTCAGTTTCTTATCCCACTAGATGTACTCATGCAAAGGCAGGTCAGTGAGCCTCTCTACCTACAATAGATTCTAATCAAGACAAAGCAATCGAGATTATTCAAATGCATTATCTATTTTTTAACACTACTAAGGATGAGAAAAATGAACTATGGAGATACCAGACTAACATTTTTGAGAAAACAGACTTTTAGTACACAACTATTAATAATAACAACACACATGCAAATGGTATTTTTGTCACAAAGTGTACCCACACACTTTTCAACTGATTTTTGCAGCAGCCTTGTGAGGTATGTGTTGTAGATATTAGCTCTGTTTTAAAGATGAGAAAACAGACTAAGAAGAAAAATGACTTGGGCAGGATAACACATCTAGGATGTATCAGAGGTGAGTTTCATACCCCTATTTTCCTGTTTCTAAGTTCAGTATTCTATCTACTAGCCAAATTGCCTTTTCTCTAATCATTCGATTTCAAGGAAAGAAATCTAGAAAGTTTTAAAAAAACTTAAACCAAGTCCAGGAAAGACAGAAAGAAACTGATCAAAGACAGGGAAGACAGAATAGCAAGGGGACAGCAAAAGGGACTGATAATTAACTGCTACTGTGTGTGTGTGTTGTGTATGTGTGTTTAAAGCAGCAAAGGAGATCTGTTGTGAAAAGCAACATATTTAGCAAGATGAAAAGAGAAGTGACCACAAAAAAATTTCTTTATGATTGATGAACCAAGTAATAATATTTAGCTAATTTTAAAGACAACTAATTTTAAAAATAACTTGTAAATCTATTATAGTTAGAGGAAATAAAGAACAAGAGGATTAAACCAGCTAGTTGCTAAATGTTTCTGTATTTTGACAAAAGGGGATCAACACAAATCGAGGGCCTTATCCTCACCTTTTTTAAGTTCAAGAACATTATTTTATACACAGATTTATTTGGAGGTATTGTGTATCCATTTATCCTGAAAAAAATGCATGCTGATTATATAATAAGGAAAGGTCAAATATAACGGATATCAGATTTTCTATTCTTGCCTTTCCTAATACTGTTCTTTCTTAGTTTTACTTCTCTACCTGTGTGAAAACTGTTCTCAAATTCCTTTGATGGGTTATCACCTTTGTCTGAAACATTTATGTTCTCCAGTTGTGTCTAACTCTTTGTGATCCCATTTGAAATTTTCTTGGCAAAAGATACTGGAGTGGCGTGCTATTACCTTCTCTAGCTCATTTTGCAGATAAAGAAACAGAGAAAAAAAGGGTTAAGTATCCTGCCCAAGATCACACAACTGCTATGTGTAGTGGTCGGATTTGAATTCAGGAAGGGAAGTCTTTCTGACCCCAGGCCCAGCATCCTATCCAATGTGCCACCTAGGAGCCAATGTCTCCCAAAGGTGTTTTCGAAGGTTCCTATCTTTCTTTCTCTACATACTTTTTCTCTTGGTAGACTCATCAGTTCCCATTGATTATATATAAATGATTTATAAATCTACAACTAGTATATTTAATTCTAATCTCTCTCCTGAACTCTATTTCTTTTACCAACTTCTGGATATCCTCACCTGAACGTCCTATAGACACCTTAAATTCAGTATTTCTAAAACTGTGTTCTAAAATGGAACACATTGCATTTCCCCTAAAACCCATCTTGCCTGCATACTTCCTCATGGTTGTGGACAGTCCTATTTCTACTTGGCTACACTCACACCACCTTGGAATGTGTGTCTCTTTCCTCTCTTTTCCCTTACATCTATTAACTTCTTAAAAGTGTTGTTAATTTCACCTCCATACCCTCTCCCATATTCTTCCCCTTCTTTTGATTCACACACAATCTCCACCTTACTTTAGGCCTTCATCATGTCCATTGCAACAACGTCCTATCTAACTGGGTCTCCCTGCTGTCAGTCTCTCCTCTTTTCAACCATATAGCTGACAAATTAATGTTCCTAGAATAAAGATCTGACCATGCCAGGGGATCACAGATACGGTGCTGGTAAAGGACACTGGAGATCATCAAATGCAATTCCTTTGTTTTATGGCTAAGGAAACTGAAACCAAGAGGGATTAATCAACTTTCCCAGGGTCATTCAGCTAGCATTTTTGAAGTAAGATTCATCTGCATACTCAAAAAACTCATGGTACTGAAATCTCTCCATTTATCAAAATTTTATCAAGATTTTCTCTTTATCCCGTCCACATTGCTTCCCTTTCAGACAAGCAGGTCTGACAGCTACACATCATACTAAGGTTCTCCCACTTGCATGTCTTTCCACAAATGTTTCCCCATGGCTGGAATAAAATCTTCACTTCCACCTCAGAGAATGCCTAGCTCCCTTTAAAATACAGGTCAGGTGTCACTTTTGACATCAGTTGTTTCCTGATTCCCCAATTATTAGTACTCTTTCCTTCTTAAAATTACTTTGTATTAATCACCATATATAGTTACTGATGGAGATGCTAGCGACATCTGCAGCAATATGAGCAAGGACTACTTTGCTTTTGCATGCCTAGCATCTTATATACACCACAGGTGTTTAAATCAAATTTATCAAACATTTTTGACTTTGGGATAAATCACATGCCTTAATCCAGAAAGTTCACAGAATAATGTGACTTTCATAATTCCTGAACCATTAGTTCCAAGAACTAGTTTTTTGAGAGCAGTAGTAATATACAAAGAACCAGTACTGTGAAGGAAGATGAATAAGATATACTTGAAATATTTCTATTTGGTTCTAAGTAAGGAATATTGTTTCATTTTACTAGACATGGTTCGTAAGATGCTCTATATTTGAAGCCATTATTAGTAACAAACTATGAAACAATTAAGTAATCTAGTAAGAGAAAAACACCCTAGGCTTTAAGAAACTAGATGTGAGAAAATGAGCAGAAATATTTCCTTTGAGTAGTACGCCCTGAGTTTTGGAGCTACAGGGAAAAGTAAATAGTATTATATCTCCTTTTCTATCTCTCATTCTTTTAATATTGTGTTCTCTGACAGAAGACTGATGAGAGATCTGAGAAACAAGGGGCTAAGCAGGCAAGTCTATGGTAAATCAAGTAATGACCATAAAGAAGCTTTTAGAAGATAAATTTTTGTGGTCAAGCTAACAGAGATCAAAGGGAGTCACACAAAAATCTCAGCATGGGTTACACACTAAATTAAATTTTGAATTATAAAAGTTATCATTCCTAATCAAAGTCTGTACAGAAGATCAGATTAAGCTACAACTGATAATACTTCAGGAGGTACGAAACTATCTCCCAATCTGATCACATTACCTTGTGATTAAATATAGTAGTTGTTCAATATTTACTTTTAACTTTTAATAAGAATTCAGAGAATAGGGATTAGAATTCTAGCTGTTATTTGTGACTTGTAAGACCACAGGATAACTAAAAATTCTTTGAGTCTCAATGTCCTTGTCTGTAAAATGAAGGAGTTGAAAAACCTCCAAGATGTCTTTTAGTTCTCAAATCTTAATGTCTTATGATATACATTTGATTAAAAGTTGAAAGAAGAGGCAGGAAGAGCATGTTAATCTACCTCAACTAAACACACCTAAGCATTATTTTTACTTCTTAAATTTTAAGGTCACTGCCTACTTCAGTCACCTCATGGCAGCAAATCAGATCTGCAGGTACAACTTCTTAAAGTGCCTATTTGGCAAATTAAAATGACAGCAAATGCCACAGCACATATGACCAAGTTCAATTATTGGAAGGTTTTACATAGAATGCAAGTTACTTCTGCACAGGAAAACACGAGCAACAAGGGTGACTGACCTAATTCTTTGAATTTAATAAGACCAACATAATATTTCAGACACTTTTTGAAATGAAAAATCAAAGTAGGGGCTTGGACACTGGTACCTAAGATTAAAAGTCTTGAACTTCATCCATGTTTATCCATTTTGTTCTGTGTGAATCTACTCTGATATGTTTTCTTACTTAAAAATTAAGTTTCACATGTTATAAATTATATCTTACAGTTTCATATATTAATGTGTACATAAATACAAAGAATTCTAGATTCTTTTGATATGGTAATATTCTATAATTCATATATAGGTCAACATGGGATGTATACTGATGTTTAAAGATAGGCTTTGTGTTGGAGCTACTTGGGATCGATGGGATTAATGCTTGGCTTTCACAAGTATTTATTAAATTTCTATTATGTGCCAGGTACTCTGCTAAGCATTGAAATACAAAGACAAAAATAAAATGTCCCCTGACCTTGAGGAGCAAGCAGTTAGCATACTGATAGGAAACACATACAAATGAGTAAACACAAAATAAACCCACAGTAACTGGAATGGGGGAATACCCATGTAGAAGGGGGCACTTCATAGGAGTTTGGAAGGAGGGTAGGGATTCTAAGATGTGAGGGTGAAAAAGGAACGCATTCCAGGAATGGAGAACAATCAGGGGTGACACCCTGAGACAGGAGACAGGAGACAGAATGTCCTATTTGAGAAGCTGAAAATAGAGTACTTGACTGAAGAGTACACAAAGGTGAGTAACATGCAACATAGGCCTAGAAAGAAAGGCTGAAGCCAGATTGTAAAATGCTTTAAGTGCCAAAGAAGTCTGTGTTTGATCCAGGAAGTAGCCACTTCAGTTTTCTGAGAGGGGAAGTGATGTGATCACACTTGAGTTTTAGGAACATCACTGCCAACTGTACAGAGGTTAGATTGAGAGAAGAGACTTAAGATAGGTGAGTCATCGCAATAGTCAATGGAAGAGGTTATGAGGGCATGAACTTGGGTGTTTTGGAAATGGAGAGAAAGGGACAGATGTGAGATATGGAGGCAGAATCAACAAGATCTGACAATTATAAAGGATGGAGAGGTGAGGGAGAGTGAGGAGTTAAGGATAACTTGAAAGTTGTTAACCTGCATGACTACAGTGATGGTGGGTCCTCTAGAAAGAAATAGGAAAACAAGGAAGAGGAGTGGGTTTTGGGGGAAAAGATACTAAGTTCTGTTTTGAAGATTCCGAGTTGGAGATCTACGTAGATAGCTGTTCTGTTGGAAATGTTCAAAAGGCAGTTGTTAACATGGGCTCATCATCAGAAGGTTGGCCACAGCACACTCAAAAAGACTTGTTTTCGGTGGCATGGGCAGGTTTTTGGTTTTACATTAAGAGAGGATGTACCCACAAAAAGAAATCACAGATCCTCTGAAGCACCTAAGTATATATACAAACTATATCCTCTGACAACACTACTACTTGAACATTTCCCTGTTCCATGATAACACGGTCATGGGACACTCTTTCTACAAGTATAAATTAACAACAGCTGGGCCCACACTCAATACTATAGGTAACAACTTTTCGAAAACACAGGGTCTCTTCTACAGTGTAGATAACCGTAAAAGTCCCTGACAATTCAATGCGCTCACTAAGTGATGGAAGTTAAAATATTTCAAGAGGAGAAAAATGAAAAACAAAGCTGTCTCTGGTACCAATTCTAATGCTGGGTCACAGGTAAAGGGCAATCATCTGACAAACCATGACAAAAAGCAGAATCACTGAATATTTTTTAAACATGAGGTAGATGCAATGTACTTTTGCTATACTTACTGTATCCCATATCTGAAGCTTTATCTGTTTTCCATCAATAGTTATCATTCGAGCACCAAACTCTACACCTGAATAGAATTAAAAAAAAAAAAAAGATTTTCATTCACAAACTGGTAGGAAAATATGTATTTGACATTACAAAGTTTTTTAATGTAAATTTACATATTCGAGCAGTGATATGCTATGTGCTACACAGATCATTTAGTCAAAGAATATATATCATAAGGCAGAAGTGCTGACAAAAGTCAATAAATATTATTAAGCACCTACTGTGATCCAGGCATTACGCTAAAAGCCGGGGATATAAAGAATGGTGAAAGACAACAATCCCTCCTCTCAAAGGCTTCATGGTCTAATGGGGGAGACAATATGTAAATAACTCTACATAACCTATATACAGAATAAATAGGAAGTTATCAACAAAAGGAAGGAATTTGAAAGAACGGGGATCAGGAAAGGTTTCTTGTAAAAGAAGGGATTTTCATTAGGACTTGAGGGAAACCAGGAGGTAGAAATAACGGAGAGTATTCCAGGTCGGAGGGACAACCAGTGAAAATGACCAAAGTCTGGAGATGGAAGTTTTTGGGTGAGGAATAGTAAGGAGGCTGAAAAGTACTTTGTGTGTTTGGGGGCAATTAGGGCTGGGGTGTTGGTGGCATAAGAAGACTGGAAGACCGGTAAGGTGCAAGACTGGACAGGATGGAGGTAAGGAACTAGTTACAAGGACTCCGAACACAGTATTTTATATCTGATCCTGGAGGTGACAGGAAGCCCCTGGAGTTGAATAAGTACAAGGGTGACATGACCGAACCTCAACTTTAGGAAGATCACTTTGACAGCTGAATGGAACATGGTCTGGAAGAGGAGAAAAACTTGAGAAAAATTTGTAGACAAATCAGAGGGCTATTGCAACAGTTCAGGCATGAAGAGATGAAGGTCCATACCAGGTTAATGGGCAGTGTCAAGTTGGAAGCATGTTCAAGAGAGATGACATGAAGAAAGAAGTGACAGGACTTAGGAAAATGACTGTGTGTGGGAAGCAGAAGAAAGTGAAAAGTCTAGGATGATTCAGTTTTTTGAGATTAGGTGATTAAGAGAAGGGACAGCCAGGTGGTACAGTGAATGGAGCACCACCCCTGGAGTTAGGAGGAACTGAGTTCAAATCCAACCTCAGAAACTTACTAGCTGTGTGGTCCTAGACAAGTCACTTAACCCTGTTTGCCTCAGCTCCTCATTTGTAAAATGACCTGGAGAAGTAAATGACAAATCACTCCAGTATCTTTCCCAAGAAAACCTCAAAGGAGATCAAGAGTTGGATATAACTGAAATAACTGAACAGTAACTGAGAGAAGGGTGGTAAACTTAAGAGTAATAAAAAAGGTAGCAAGATGTTAAAGTTGGGCAAGGAAAATGCTAAATGCTGGATAAAAATACAAAAAGGGCAAAAGACAGTCCTTCCATTTGAAGAGCTTGTAATCTAATGGGGGAAACAACTTGCAAACAACTACATACACACAAGTTATGCATAGAATAAATCGGAAATAATCAACAGAGAGAAGGTACTAGGATTACGGATTGGGAAAGGCTTTAGTAGAACACAGGATTTTATCTGGGACTTAAGGGAAGCCAGGAGGTAGAGATGAGGAGGGAAAGCATTCTAGGCAAGGGAAGCAGTCAGTGAAAATGCATCCAGAAATGAAGTACCTTGGGCAAAGGATACCAAGGAGTCAGCGCTACTGAACTGAAAAATAGGCAGGGGTAGTATATAAGGTCTAAGAAGACTAGGGGTGGGGGGAGAGAAGAGGCTAGATTATAAAGAGCTATTTTATATCTGATCCTGAAAAGTTATTGAGAGCTCTCAGTGGACACCTTTACATGATGCTCATGGTTAGTGGACACAACCTGGATTAAGATCCAACTAGAAACTCAGAAGAGTATAGTGTCAAGAATACTATACAGAGAAGGGAAGAGAGTGAGTGATCAATCATGTCAAAGCGTGAAGGAAAGTCAAGAAGGGTGAGGATCGAGAAAAAGCCATTAAGTCTGGCAATCAAGTACTGGTTATCCTGGGAGAGGAATAATTTCAACTGAACGACAATGATAAGATCAGACTTTGGAATTACAGAGTTGAAGAGTCAAATGTAGATGCGCCTTTTGTAGACAGTCTTCTTAATATCTCAAAAAGATCATAAAAATGGGAAAAGGATCCACATGTACAAAAATATTTATAGTAGCTCTTTTTGTGGTGGCCAATTACTGGAAATTGAGAGAATGTCCATCAACTGGGGAACGGTTGAACAAACTGTAGTATATGAATGTAATGGAATACTATTGTGCTTTAAGAAATGATGAACAGGCAGACTTCAAAAACACATGCAAAGACTTATATGAATTGATGCTGCGTGAAGGGAGCAGAATCAGAACACTGTACACAGTGAATGCAGACTGATTTTGATGGATTTAGCCCTTCTCAGCAACGCAAGTACCTAAAACAATTCCAAAAGACTCATGATGGAAAATGTCATCCACATCTGGAGAAAAAACTATGGAGTCTGAACACAAAGCGAAGCAGACTATTTTTTTTTGTTTTTTTTTTTCTCTTTCTCATAGTCCCTCCAATTTGTTCTAATTCTTCTACACAACATGACTAATGTGAAAATATGCTTAATAATTGTATACATAGAGCCTGTATCAGATTGCAAGCCAGTTTGGGGAAGGGCAAGAGGAGGGAGGGGAAGAAAACTTAAAATTTATGAAAGCGAATGTTGAAAACTTTTCAACTTATTTTTAAAAAAGGTCTTAAAGTGTTTAACCACAAAAAGCAAAGAAGGGGAATGATAGTGATAGGGGGTGACAAATAAAGGGAGGGGATTTTTTGAGGATGGATATTTCTAGGCTGTAGCAGCCAGTAGACAGGGAAAGAATAAAAATAAGTGACAGAGTGGGAATGAGAGAGGGAAAAATCTGCTGAAGAAAAAGGGATAGCCTTGGCAAGGAAAAGGGCCCCCCCATTATGTGAGGCAGGGATGAAAGAAGAGACAGTGGGAGAAGGAATGTGATTGGTACGAGAAGAAGGGGAGAAGAGGGAGCTCTCAGGGAATAGCCTCATTTTTCCACTAAGATGAGGTAATGATCTTAGCTGAAAGAATAGAGGGAGGGAGAGAAATGGAAAATTTGAGAGACAAAAAGGTTTAGAAGAGCAGCTGGGGTGAAGCTGCTGAATTAATTAATGAGCTGCAAAAGAATTGCCTTGCAGCAGTGAGGGCTCAGTTGATTTTGTGTTACATAAATTTTTAGTGGATTCAGTCAGCAAGATTTCATAACTTTACATAGCTTCTCCCACCCCTTTAAATTGTTTTAAAGCAGCATATATGTAAGGTGTGAAGGTAGAGATGCTGGGAGTAAAGTTGCATGGCAAGTTCAGCAATATGATAAGGGCAAGAAGAAACAAGAACAGCACAGAGTTGAAGGGGAAAGTGTGTAGCTAGCGTACGGGTTATGGCCTTGGAAAGAACGAAAAAGGTTGAAACACTGAAAATTAGTCTGGACTAAGGACTGTGTTTGGGGTTGCAAGGCAGAGGAGGAGGTGAAATGATGATAGACTATGATCAGAAGAGAGAAATTCATAGTTCCTAAACATGGAAATGGTACATTTGTGGATGATGGCAAGATCCAAGGGTATGACTACCTCAGCGTGTGGATGAAGTGAAATAGAGTAATAGGTCATACGAAATGATCAAATTGAGGAACTGTGAGTTAGGTTGTTTTAGGATCTATATGTATGCTGAATTCCTTTGGTATGAGGGCAGGCACTGAATTCACTGAGCAAAGAACAGGAATATACTAGAGAAGTAGACAACAGTTACCAGAATTTTAACTGGGTGATAGATATGGAAGGTGTGAACCTCAAAAGAGAAGAGACTATTGAGCAATAGTGGTAGAGGAAAAACTTGGGTGTGGCCATGAGGAGCAAGGACTATTCCAATCCCTCATCTTGGCCAGTGAATCAAGGGGAATGGAAGTGAAGCTAGGGAGTCAAAGGGCAGTCAGGCATCTGTGGGAGCCTGAGGATGAAGCTCAGTTTGTTACTTACGTAGCACTCCAGAGAGCTGTGTGGAAGCAGTGTGTAGCGGTGTGTAACTTTGTGGTGGGACTCTGGTGAGGACTGGGCTAAATGGAATGGGAATAAGGGACTGGGCAATAATGAAGTCTGAATGATGAACAGCAGGAGTTTAGAAGCATTGTGACTGGTAGGGTCTGACCGAGTGGAGTTTGTCAAATCACTGAGGAAGACTAGGTAAGAAACAGAGAAATGAGGAAATAATTTAAAAGGCATATTAACCAAACCCAATGTATTTTATGGATAACTGAAGAAGTAGTAGTAGGGGTAATATAGTAATTCTTCTAATAATAGTAGCTAGCATTTATATAGTGGTTTTAAGGTTTACAAAATGCTTTTATAAAGAAACTATGTAAAATATTACCTTATTTTATCCTCATGTTAACCCTGGGAGATAAATGATCCCTATCTTGCAGATGAAGGAAAGTGAGGTACCCACTACACCACTATTGGCCTATTCAACAAACACACTGACAACACAAGAGAGCTTTGAAAAATTATTCAAATATAGCCATTTCTTTGAAAGTATATATAAATTTCTTTTCTAAATCACTACTGATCAGTGAATTGCCAATAAAATAACTCTGAGGTACCACCTCACATCTATCAGGATTGGCTTATATGACAAAAAAGGAAAATGATAAATGTTGGAGGGGATGTGGGAAAATTGAGATACTAATGCACTGCAGGTGGAGTTGTGAGCTGATCCAACGATTCGGGAGAACAATTTGGAACCATGATCCCAAAGGGCAATAAAACTGTGCATACCCTTTGATCCAACAATATCACTACTATGTCTGTAGCCAAAAAGATTTTTAAAGGGGAGGGGGAGGGAAGAAGAACCTGTATATACAAAAATATTTATAGTACTTTTTTTTGTGACAGCAAACAATTAGAAATCAAGGGGATGCCCCTTAATTGGGGAAAGGCTGAACAAGTTGTGGCATATGATTTCAATGGAATACTATTGTGCTCTCTAAGAAAAGACAAGCAGGCAGATTTCAGGAAAAACCTAGAAAGACTTATATGAACCGATGCAAAGTGAAGTGAATAGAACAAGAAGAACTCTGTACACAGTTAACAGGAATAGTTAAGACATTCTCAGCAAGACAAAGATCTAATACAAGGGCTTGTGATGAAAAAATGCTATCCACATCCAGAGAAAGCTCTGATGGAGTTCTGAATAGAGACTGAAGCATACTATATTTCACTTTACTTTCCTCATATGGTTTTTTTTTTTTGCATGACTAATATGGAAATATATTTTCAAGGACTGCACATGTATAACCTCTATCAAATTGCTTCCCATCTCTGGGTAAAAGGGAGGGAAAAAAGAGAGAAGGCAGAGAATTTGAAACTCTAAATTTTAAAAAACAAATGTTAAAAATTGTTTTTATATGCAATTGAGGAAAATATTATAAAAAAGAAAGTATATATATGAAAATGTGTAAGTTATAAGATACTGCATTCTTAATTCTCAGGGAAAAGTACCAATTTCAGTAGAACCTTAATAAGTAGAAATTACAAGAATTTGTTAGGGTGAAAATTCTTCCTTTTGAAAACTGACAAAGTGTTAGTGGGTTGTCAAGCTTTCAACTTCAAATTTACTTCACTTAAAATTTCACTCTTACCCCTATCTATTCCTACAAACACCTCAAAAGAATTCTTACCAACAAAGTCAACAGAAATGAGACCTGCATTTTGATAATGTTATGTATTTACCTGCAGTTTGATATTGTTATTTATTTATAGTCACATAAGGGTTCTTTTACACGCTTTTTTACTGATTTCAGAGTAACTTAAATAATTGAACAAATAAGCATATATTAGACATTTATTTGCCATGCCTCTGTGCTGGGTACTGGGGATATAAAGACGAAAATGAGTGGGCTTTGTTCTCAAGAAGTTTCTGTTCAAATAGGAGATACAGCACATATCTGGGAATGGTAGCCAGGAAAGAGAGTTTTGATTTGGGAAAATCACAAGGATGGTAAGGTCAAGGTGAACGAACAACATGACAATGACAATGAAAATTTTTAAAAACAATTATGAAGTAACAAAGAAAATACAAAGCTTTACGTAAAATCATATTCTGGGGACAACCATTACTTTCCTCTAACTTTTAAATGCTTCTAATGTGAAGGTGGCAAGCAAACTGTTACTTAATCGATTATCTGGGATCTTCTTGGGATAAGGACCCTCGGAAAAGTGCTGAGAAACATGCAAAAACCACTTTGCAGAAAAAGATGTTCTGTGGACTGATATAACTAGTCTAAACAATTTTCTTACTACAGAGATCCAAATCATGTTTTTTCATTATCAACCAAAATTCAGACATTTTTCTCTGTGACAGAATACAGGTGGTTAATAAAATTCTACACTATCTTGTAAAAAATTTTTTTTCTGCTATAGCTTTATGTATTTGCTCCTTACATGTGATAACAGTTAACAGAGACTGGTATGCTGGGAAACAAAACAAAGTTCTAATTCAGTTTCTAAAAGTGAGGAAACAACTAGTGGATGGTAACTTCAAAGAAATGACTATTTATGAAGATGATTCCCCCCAAAGGGGAATATCACATATTACCAAGTCATTAATATACACAAAATTTAGAGTAAGAATAAGAAAAAGACACATGAGGTCTTGGGGAGCCAGATGTCAACCATACAATTGCAAGGCCACCCAGTTTCAGAATCCCATCTCTCCACTGCTCACACCAGCAAGTGGCTCCCCCAGCACTAATCTCAACTGTGATTTTTGGTGGAAGAAAATAAAGGACACTTTTTTTTCCAGGCTATATAACCTGCTGCTGGTTTGTAACTATATTTAATTAATCCTTAATTATTGGGGCCTGCTCAACACCAAGATGCTCAAAATGCTAATGTTTATCAAAATGAGTAACAGGAGAAAGCTATATATAAGGGAAAAGATTCAAAGTAAATATTCCATTAGTAAAACAATTAAAATATTTACATAACTACTCTTTCATGACAGAGTGCAAGACAAAAATAAAACTACCATTAATAATATGAAAACAGTTAAAGAGTACACTTACTAGCTAAGTGCAAATTTTCTCCAAAATGCTTAATATTTGAAAAAAATGAAACACTGTATAGCCTAACAACTGTCTGGATTTGCTAGAAATTCATTCATAACTGGAACCCTGATCTTTGATTGTTCTCTGTTCCTATAGCCAATCAGTTCCCAAATCCTTTTTGCATAAAATCTCTCTCATATCTACGCTCTCCTTTCCAATTCAGTGGATGTCTGAACTCCTGTAATAATGTAACAGTTTACTAATGGGTCTTTTCCCATCTATTGCAGGCCTGCACAACATGCAGCCCACTAAAGGATTTTGGGCAGTCTGAGAAAAATGTAAAGGATATAAAAGAAAGTAAAGATGTAACAAGTGCTTTGTTTGTACCCCACTCAATCCACCTTCCACTAGTCACTACTGTACCTGTCATGTAACTTGGTGGGTGGGTTGCCATTGGGCACTCTTTTCTGTTTGTCACATGATCTGTGACATCCAACCAATCATTGCCAATCTGTGTCTAAAAACCTACCTGCAACCCAAAGAAGTTTAGCCTATTTTAATTTTGGCTCCTACCTGCCAAGCTATACAGATCTGATCTATGATCTTCCTATAATACTAAGCTACTATTTGGTGGTATTTGTCCTTCGTGCTCAAAGAGGACTAAACTGAACTGGTATCACTAGGTCAAGAAATAGTGTGTGCCCCACTATAGCTGTTAAGATCAACAGGAGCTCAGGTCAGGCACAAACAGTCCATATGAACATTTGGAGTCCAGATATCTCTAAATTTGTGCAGCTCTTGTTTCTTCTGAGCTACTGCAATTCCATGCAAGTTTTTGTACAATTTTTTTGTTTTGACCACAGAGCAGGATCCCTGACTGCCACAGCAAATAGGCCACGGAAAGGTTAGGTGAAGCAGACAATCTTAAGGAAACTATTCTAGCCCTTTCCTCATGACAGGAGGTAAGCAGCGCAGACTCCAGAGGCAGATTTCAAAAAACTCTGGAAAGACTTACATGAACTGATGCTGAGTGAAGTGAGAAAAACAAGAACACTGTACACAGTAACAATAACACTGTATAACGATCAACTATGATTGTCTTAGCTCTTCTCAGCAATACGATGATCTAAGACAATTTCAAAAGACTCAAGATGGAAAATGCTATCCATATCCAGAGAAAGAACTGATGAAGTGTGAATGCAGACTGAAGCATACTGATATCATTTTTCCTGTGGTTTTTTTCCTTTTGTTCTATTTCTTCCACATTATTGCACATGTATAACCTATATTAAATGGAACTCAAAATCTTTGAATGCTGAAAATTGTCTTTACATGTAAATGGAAAAAATAAAATATTATTAAGGAAAAAAAAAAGCCTGCTCAGACACCCAGAGGATTGCCAAAGCCTTTCACTGTTGTTTCAGTCCATTCTCAATGGACAACAGTATGCTTCGGGTCATCGATGTGCAGAGTTGTGAATACAACTCCTGGTGTACCCACACTTACTGCTTCCTCACTTGCCTGTCACCACAGAACTTGAAGGTAGGTAAAAATGGTTAAATGGTATGGGTGATGTCTTTCGACTCACACATACATAAATAGTACCTACTCTGCAGGGTTGTGAGGATCAAATGGGATATTTGTAGTAAGGTACTTGGCATAGCATGTACTCAGGCGGGGTTATTCCTCTTGGCTGTGTAGAGAACCTGTGCCAGGGAAGGGTCTTTGACTTCCCTGCCTGTAGCCCTTTATTAAGCTGGGCTGGACAAACATCTGCATTTAATAATTTTTCTGAATTTTCCCATTAGGAATCAGTCCAACACATTTTCTAGATCTGTTTGCAGGAGAAGGGAGAGCTAAATAAACTGCTTCCTACTACCTTCACTCCACCCTCCAAAAGATACCATTTTTCAAGAAATCTTCAAAGGAAAACTGTCTAGATCTATTCAAACCAGAGGGCAAAAAGAAAATAAAAAGAATCCACTGTTCATCTCCAAGGTGGAAAAATTTAAACATCCAGCAATGCTATTACCAAAATCCAGAGCTTCTAGAACAAAGGACAAAGGAGAAAGTACTATAAGCACATACAAATAAAAGAAATAATTCAGATTACCAAAGACCACACAAGGTTATGATGCAACTACATATAAGGAGATAAAACTTGGAATATTATATTCCAAGAGACTGAAGATTATCGGGAATTCCAGAAGACTGAGATGAGCAGAAACTATGTATTTGAGCAATTGAAAGACACTAAATGACGATGATGTACTTCCATTCTGATAGGGGGAGAAAAATAATTGTTCCTTCAGAAGCCCATTGTCTTCAAAGGTTGGATTTTAAGGCAGAAAAGATAGAAACTTTTAAAAAATAAAAGAAAAACAATTTAAAAACTACTGGTTTTAAGCAAAATAATTAATTTGATTTTTTTGAGGGAAAAATCCAATTACCAATAGAAAGAATAAACAAAGAGAATATAGAGGAAACTGACAAAAAAAGTATTTTGCCCAACTACATGCCAATAAAACGGGTAACTTGAAAACACAAAATCTTTATAAAATCAGCAAATACTCAGATTATCAAAGCAAAAAATGAAAATTTACATAAATCAAATCTAGAAAAATTAACTGAACAAGCAATAAACTGCCAAAGAATAATACAAAATAGGTCCAGATGAGTGAATTCCACTGAACATTCAAAAAAGACCTACATCTAGTATTACATAAATTCTGAAAAAACTGATAAAGAGGAAATCCTGCCAAATTCTTTCCATAAAACAAAATATGGTCTTGCTTCCTAAATCAAGGGGAGATAATTCAGAGGAAAAAAAACTACAGACCAGTATCCCTGATTATCAATGTAAAAATATTGAATAAAATATGAGCAAAGGGGCTATAGTAACACTTTATAAATATTATACACTATGACCAAGTTAGATTTATACCAGAAGTACACTATTATTCAATACTAGGAAATAAGATAGATCCTATGCCAATGAGTAACCAAAACAATTAAGAATCATATTGATGGTATATAAAGCAAAATAAAATCATTAAGAATGAATGGACCTTCATTAATATGGTAAATAGAATATCTAGAAGCAAAAACTAGCAGTATCTTTAATGGGGAACTACTAGAAACCTTTTTAATAAAACAGAGTATGTCCACTGTCACATCTATTACTTGATGTAATGATGGAAATGCTAGCTGTAGCAATAAGAAAAGAAAAAGAAATTGAGGCAAAGAAGAAAAAAATTATTATACCACGGACAGAGCACAGGACTTAAGACTTAGGAAGACTTGAGTTCAAATCCTGACTTACCCTTGCTAGGTCTGTGACTTGACTGCTGCTTGCCTCAGTATCCTCATCTGTAAAATGGGCACAATAATAACTCCTACGTCCTAGGGTTGATGTGGGGTAAGATGATACTTGTGACATGCTTTGAAAACCTTAAAGTGATATATAAATGTCAGCTGTTATTCTAGTTACATTTGCAGATGATATGATAATCTACATAGAGAACCCGAGACAACTAAAAAAATAAAGTGAAAAAAACACTAACTTCATCAAAATAGCCACATATATAATATAAACTGAAAATTATGTTTGCACTCATATTGTATATGTATTCTTATTTGCTTGTCTATATGCAAGTTATCTCCCCCAGTAGAATGTGGTCTCCTCAAGGAAAGGGAGTTAACCTTTCTGTCTTTGTATCTTCAAAGCCTGGTATAGGGATCAACAAACTATGGCTGGTGAGCCAAATCCAAGGAGAGCTAAGAATTGTTTTGCATTTTTAGAAACAATAAAGCTTCATTTGGGGGGTGGAGCCAAGATGGCGGAGTAGAAAGACTCAAGCATGCTAGCTTGGAATCCACAGCCCATAAATTTCCTGTAAAAAGAACTCCCCACAAATTCTGGAGCAGTGCAAGCCGCGCAGCAACACAGTGGAGGAGATTTCCGTTCCAGAGAGCCCTGAAAAACCGCCACCAAAGGTCCCTCGCCCACCGGACAGTGGAGCCTAGCCCTGGCCATGCGGCCCTGAAAGGAGCAGATCTGAGCAGGCTTCAGGGACGGAACCTCCAGCGGCCGCGAAGGTCCCTCCACCCACAGGCACTACAGGTCAGCGAGAGAGACATCTGGGCTGGCTGAGAGGGGAGTGGGGTGTCTCCATAACTCAGGCCCCCTCCAGAGGCAGCAGCAGCCAGGTGCTCCCAGAGCAGACAGGACCTCAGATCCATTGCTGAAGGTCTCCCCATAAACCCCCTGAGGGAACTGAGCCTGCGAGGCAGCCCTGCCCGCACCTGAGAACCTGAATTTAATCTTACCCTGAATAGCAGCCCCCACCCCCACCGCTGAAAGCCCTGAGGATGGGGAGCAGCATTTGAATCTCAGACCCCAAGCACTAGCTGGGCGGATCTAGGCGGGGGTGGAGAGGAATCTCAGAAGTCAAGTAACTGGCTGGGAAAATGCCCAGAAAAGGGAAGAAAAATAAGACCATAGAAGGTTACTTTCTTGGTGAACAGATGTTTCCTCCTTTCCTTTCTGATGAGGTGGATCAATGCTTACCATCAGGGAAAGACACAGAAGTCAAGGCCTCTGTATCCCAAACATCCAAAATAGATATCCAATGGGCTCAGGCCATGGAAGAGCTCAAAAAGGATTTTGAAAAGCAAGTTAGACAGGTGGAGGAAAAACTGGAAAGAGAAATGAGAGAGATGCAAGAAAAGCGTGAAAGATGGGTCAATACCTTGCTAAAGGAGACCCCCAAAAATGCTGAAGAAAATAACACCTTGAAAAATAGGCTAACTCAGTTGGCAAAAGAGGTTCAACAAGCCAATGAGGAGAAGAATGCTTCCAAAAGCAGAATTAGTCAAATGGAAAAAGAGGTTCAAAAGCTCACTGAAGAAAATAGTTCTCTCAAAATTAGAATGCAACAGATGGAGGCCAATGACTTTCTGAGAAACCAAGAATTCACAAAACAAAACCAAAAGAATGAAAAAATGGAAGATAATGTGAAATGTCTCTTTGGAAAAACAAATGACCTGGAAAATAGATCCAGGAGAGACAATTTAAAAATTATGAGACTACCTGAAAGCCATGATCAAAAAAAGAGCCTAGACATCATCTTTCATGAAATTATCAAGGAAAATTGCCCTGAGATTCTGGAACCAGAGGGCAAAATAAGCATTGAAGGAATCCATCGATCACCGCCTGAAAGAGATCCAAAAAGGGAAACTCCTAGGAACATTGTGGCCAAATTCCAGAATTCCCATGTCAAGGAGAAAATATTGCAAGCAGCTAGAAAGAAACAATTCCAGTATTGTGGAAATACAATCAGGATAACACAAGATCTAGCAGCTTCTACATTAAGGGATCAAAGGGCATGGAACAGAATATTCCAGAAGTCAAAGGAACTAGGACTAAAACCAAGAATCACCTACCCAGCAAAACTGAGTATAATACTTCAGGGGAAAATATGGTCTTTCAATGAAATAGAGGACTTTCAAGCATCCTTGATGAAAAGACCAGAGCTGAAAAGAAAATATGACTTTCAAACACAAGAATGAGAAGAAGCATGAAAAAGTAAACAGCAAAGAGAAGTCATAAGGGACTTAACAAAGGTGAACTGTTTACATTCCTACATGGAAAGACAAATGTTTGTAACTCTTAAAACTTTTCAGTATCTGGGTAGTTGGTGGGATCACACACACGCACACATACACACACGCACACACACATGTACATGCATACACGCACACACACATACACACATGCATGCACATACGGAGACAGAGAGCACAGAGTGAATTGAATAGGATGGGACCATATCTTAAAAGAAATCAAGGTAAACAGTGGGAGACAAATGTAGTGGGAGGAGAGAGGGTGAAATGGAATGGGGTAAATTATCTCTCATTCAATAAAGCTTCGTTTAAAAATGTAAAAAAACATTCTTACCTCACTTGGGTGCTAAAACAGGCAAGGACTGTAGATGGCTGACCTCTGCTCTAGAACAATGCTTGGCACATAGAAGGCAATTATTCCAAAACACTTATGCTTACTCATTTTATGCTATTCTTATCCATGCTTTTTATATGTTCAACAAAGGGAGTTCACTCAAGCTGATGCATATTTTGCAATATTTTATCACTTACCAATAGGCAGTGAAGTGGCACAGTGCATAAAGTGGGCCTGGATTCAGAAAGACCTAAGTTCAAATCTAGCCTCAGACACTTACTGCATGATCCTAGGCAAGCCACTCATTTGTTTTACTTTTCTCCTCTGTAAAATATGGACAGTACTAGCACCTACCTCCCTATGTATTGTTTTGAGGATCAAATAAGATAATAATTGTAAAGTGCTGAGCACAGTGTCTGGCTCACAGCAGGTACTACGTAAATGTCACCTATTATTATTCTACACAGAGAACTTTAGAATCAACTAAAATTTATTTGCAACAATAACTTTATCAAAGTTACAGTATATAAAATAAACCCACACAAATAATCTTTTCTATATATTACCAAAGAAAAGAAGACATTCCATCCAAAATAACTACTATTTATACAACATTTAAGATCTACCAAAACACAGATACAATTCTATCAATAAACATATCCAAATTTAAGTAGAAAGACATTATACTATCTATATTAATTTTCTTATTCAGTGACATACCAAAAATTTAGGTAGGAAAAAATGATTTAAAAATCTGTCTGAAAGAATAAAATGTTACTTTTTTCTTGGAAAAAAAATTCTAAGGAAAATAATTTAAAAAATACAAAGAAAAGGGCTTCTTTTCTGGACTCATTTCACATTACTTAACTTAGTTCATTCTACATTCCAAACTGGACTATTTGCTATTCCCTTTACATGATAATCCATTTCCTGCTTCTATGCTTTTCTATAAGGTGGAATGTAGCCACTCCTTACCTCCAATTCTTAGGATTTCTCTTGTTTTCTTCAAAGTACAGATCAAATGTGACCTACCAACTACACAAGGCTTTTCATGGTCCTCCAGTTGAAAGATTTCAACTTTTAAAAAGTAATCTGTATTTCAGTCATAGAATTTTAGAGCTACAAGAGACATCAGAGGGCACTTAGTCCAATACATATGTGAACAAAATCATATCCAGTACTTATTCATTCAGTCTGCCTGGGCACTTTCAATGAGAAAGGAACTCACTCTGAAGATAGACTGATTCCACTTCTGTATAGTTCTTTGGGGAAGATTTTTCTGACTTCAAGCTTATTCTGCCTCTGTAACTTTTTTTCACCCATTTTGATTTGTCCTAGACTTCAAACTGAACAAGTCAAATCCTTCTTCAAATGAACAATCATTCATTAAGCACCTATTTTAAACCAAGCACTATGTTAAGTGTTGAGGATACAAAGAAGAAAGAGGGAAAAACAATTGAATGGGAGAGACAACATGCAAACAAGTACGTACAAACAACACAGGCACAGGAAAAATGGAGGAAATTTCAGAGGGAAGGCATTAGCATTAAGGGAGACCAAAAAATGCTTCTTTTATAAGGATTTTAGCTGGAATTTGAAGGAATCTAAAGAAACCAGGAGGCTAAGATCAGGAAGGAGAGAGGAAAGAATTCCAATCATACGGACAGCCAATGAAAATGCATAGAGTTTGGAGCTAGAGGTCTTGTGAGAAGAACAGCAAAGGAGGCTGGTGTCACTGGATCATAAAGTACATGAAGAAGAGTAACATATAAGAAGGCTAGAAAAGTAGGAGTCCGGGTTTTGAAGGGTTTTAAAACCCCAAAAGAAGATATATTTGACGCTAGAGGTGACAGGGAGCCAACTGAGTTTACTGAATAGGATGGGAGATATGGCCAGATTGTGCTTTAGAAAGATCAGAGTCTGAGCTAAAGGGCAGTCTGGGGTGGAGAAAAACACGAGGCAGGGAGACGAACCAGAAAGCTATTGCTATAATTCAGGCTTACAGAGATGAAGGTTTCTACCAAGGTGACAGTAGAGTCCAAGAAGAGAAGAAGGTATGTATGAGAGATGTAGTTTTGTCCTGAACAATAAAAGTTAGAAAGGTGCAAGAAGGAAGTCCCAGGAGAAAGAATGAATTCAGTTTTGGACACACTGAGCTTAAGATGTCTATGAGACATCCAGTTCAAGATGTCCAACAGGCAGTTAGAAGTAGGAAATGTAAGTCAGGAGAGAGGTTAAGAGTTAGATAAATAGATCTGTATAAAGATGATAGTTGAAATTATTTTAACATAGCTATTATGCTCCTTTCTCTGCCTTCTTAAGCCTTCTCTGCTCCAGGCTAAATATTCCCAGTTTCTTCAGTCAGTTAATCAATAACCACTCATTCAATAGTTATGACTAGCCATTTGTTAAGTGCCTACTATGTCTTTATAGCTTGGACCCCATTGCAGCAGCCAATGACACCCAGCTTTTCCACTCTCTAACACCAAAACAATCTATTTGGAATATCTCTTGCCAATTAGTCTGACATCCATTCTTCTCTCTGGAAAGATTAGGTCTCAGAATTAAGTGCTTAGGCCAGAACTATGATGACTTGATCTTTTTCTTTTTCAGATATGTATACAATTGTATCTTCGAAAGTATTTACATATTTAATTATAGAAAACAAATGGAATTTAAACTAGGAGAGGAACTTTTATATGAATCCCTGCTTTATTTCTTTGTAATTAGGCTTACATCTTGGTTTGTATCAGAGGTTCATCTTATTTCCATGTTTTTAATCTAGGAATGATATAAATAACAGTGGTAACAGAAGATTTGGACTCATGAATGTTTGCCCTAATTTTGAAAAGAGTTATAAAAAGTGTAGCCTCCCTCAAAATTCACAGCCCAGGAAATATTTACTATCTGTTTACATGCTATATCCTCCTCCCTGCCAACAGCAAGCTAATTATCCTTGAGAAGAATATTTTTCATTTTTACCTTTGTATCCTTACACTAACACACAATTTAAACTTTTAAAAAATTAAATCCCATATTACAAACATGACTTCTGAACTCACATTATTCAGTGAATTATGTAAAGTCATCCTGAGAGTTTAGATATTGCGAAATCTTATATTTGAATTAAAAAAGTTAACTTTGCAAAGGGCAAGATGGAGAGCTGTCTAGAACGTCATCAACTAAAAAAAAAAGATATGGGGGTTTTAGTGAACTAAAAGTACGTAAGTCTAGGGTATCATATGCCAGCCCCTGAAAAGCAAATCTAATCTTATACTGCATGAGATGAGGTACAATGCCCAGAATTAGGGCACTGACAGTCCTTGGTACACAAATCTGAGATACTGCATTCACTTTTGAGCATCACATTTTAGGAAGGACTTTGCTGAAAAGAGTCCAGAGGAAGGCAACTGGAAAGTTTGGAGCATCAAGATCAGCTCTCTCATTTTACAAATGAGAAACTGAGGCCAAAAGAGTGATTTGTCAAAGATCACACAGTTGTTAAGTAGCAAAGCCAGAATTTTAAATCTAGGTCCTAAGGATGTTCAGGCTGAAGATGAGCAGATAGAAAAAATACACAATAGCTTTCCTCAAATTATTTGAAGAGCTGACAGAGACTTCCACAGTGGGTTTATTTTGCCTGGCCCCAGAGGGGAAAAAATATGAGCAATAATTAGTTAGAAGTTGTAAAGAGGAAGATTTTTGTCTTCCTCCAAGTATAGCTTGACAAAAGCAGAATGGGCAGGGTTGGGGATAGGGGAAGGTATCTTCATGCAAAGCCAGGTAAAAAAAACCTTTACTTCTATAAACATCTCATCTTGTAAAACATTTAGGGTAACAAATGTTCAATCTTTTAGTACAGGATATATTTAACACTTTGTACCTATTTGTGGCACCTAAAAGCATTTATTATTCAATTTTTTTTCCATAGAAACCTACCCAATTTCACTCATCTTAGAATTATACTAATGTGGATCCTTTACCCCAACACTATATCCTTTAAATGATTAGAAATGCCTTCCCATCCCTTCACTTTTATTTAAAATATGAATTTATGAAACTTACCAATAGTAAGGTCATGCACTGGCTGAAATCTCTTGTCTGTAAACTGTAGCAATAAACATGACTTCCCAACACCTGAAAGAAATGTACACATATCTTTTAATTACTGTTGGCATATGGTTTTTAAAAAACAGAAAAAAAAAAGCAAAAGGAAGAACTAAGGTATGACCCACTAAATAGCATGGGGCTTTAGAAAAGCATCATTTTTATTTCAAAATTCTTTGAAAAAATAGATTATAAAAACAGAAAATAGATTAAAACTCTATAGAACTATATATCAAAATATTCACAGCAGCATACTTGTGGTAATAAATAACTGGAAACAAAGTAGTCTTCCATTAATTGGAGAATGGTTTAATAAATTTAGGTATATAAAGCGTCATAATAGCAAAAATGAGAAATCATGATAAATATTAGAAGGCATTATGAAATTTATTTAGAATAGCACCACAAGAATACATACAATGACTACAATGATGTTAATGAAAAAATTAACCCAGAGCGGAACTCTGATTAAATGTAATGGTCAGTCAGTCAGTCAACTATCATTTATTAAGCATCTATTTCATGTCAGGCACTGTGATCTATCTTGTAAACCATTATCTGAATGGTGGTGGAGATTATGATTCAATGGGTTTTATTTAAATGTTTTTGTTCAAAGAACAAAGGACAAAGAGAAATTGGAGGGCAGGGAGAGGGAATTAAGGGGAAATTACTACAGCACAAAAAAATCTTGTAAATTTTTTGTTTGTTTTAAGTTAGGAGGAGGGAACCAAGATGAGGAGGGAAGAAAACCTGAGGGAATTACTTAGAATTCTTTGAGTCATTCCTAGGTACCCCTACACAAGTGGGGATTCTTTTGACAACTGGTATACTAATAGCGTTCACACCAGAGTGAGACAGAATAGAGAAGAATGGAGCTACCGGAAATCAAGATGCTAGACTTTTACCTGTCATTTCCAATCCCCTACCAAAATCTCCCAAAGCCTGGGCGGGGGTACAAGTACCGGTGATTTATATTTTTCTTTTAGAAGATGGCAATTCTACTCCCTCATCTCTAAATGGTTCTGTAAGATTCTGAAGAATCCCATGATATAGCCTGCATTTTCTCTTCCATACACCTCCAATTTCCAAAATGATGGTAGCCAGAATTGGAACATGGGATAGAACTAAATGAAAATCTCATTTCACTTGCCTTTGCATCAGTATGAATTCTGAACCCTCCATATTTGTGCTTCCTGATTTTAAATTATACATTCATCAATGACAGTAACTCTGGTCTAAGATACAATTATTTTTGGACTTGGATAGGGTGTAACTATCTCCTGATTAATTCATTATGTCTATTACAAGGCAGTTAGGGAGAGTACATTGAGGGACTGATTGGGAGTCCTGAATCTTGAGGGTCAAATCAAGGATCCTATGCTTACTAGCTCTTTGAGTCGAGGTAAGTCACTAAACCTATACTGTTTCAGATAAATCCTTAGGACTTATCTACTTAAATCAGAGATTAGCAAACATTTTTAATAATGATCCAGGTAATAAATATTTTAGGCTCTACAGGCCAAAAGGCAAAATCAAGAATATCATACAGGTACTTACATGGCAAGAAGAGAAAATAAATCCAGAAAATTTTTATTGACAAAATTCAAAATAAAATAACGGAGTAAAGGAAAAAAATTAATACAGCTCTACTAGTGAGAAAGAGGGACTTTTTTTAGAG
The DNA here is from genome assembly GCA_023548195.1 of Bettongia penicillata ogilbyi. Classification (NCBI taxonomy): domain Eukaryota; kingdom Metazoa; phylum Chordata; class Mammalia; order Diprotodontia; family Potoroidae; genus Bettongia; species Bettongia penicillata. The sequence goes on from JAJHZJ010000323.1 coordinate 2,615,868, forward strand.
GATAAATTTCACTTAACTGGAGTTCAAAGTTAGTGTTCCCTATCATCAAAATTAACTGCAAGTGTTTATCAGTTAAAGCTAATCTGTAATGAAATTTTAAGTATTTAATCTCTGAAAATGTCTTATAGACAGAAGTACTCCCAAATATTGATATCAATCCACAAGTATATGATTTCAATTAAGCATATCCATCACTTGAAAAAGGCATTTATAGAATTCTATTAGATTCTTCTCTTAATATTTGTCTTTAGTGCATCATTTTGCACAGCAGATTAATCCACTTCCAACTGAAATTTAATTGGAACCTTGTCATTTGAAGAGTTAAACGGATTTTGAAAAATGGTAATTACTTTAGCACTTATACTGAGGTCCAAAAACTGCTGCTGAACAGTACTTTAAGCTCAAAAAATATATCTCCTACAAATACACTGGGAATGAAAACCTTGCTTGCAAGCGAATGCAAGGATGATGGCATTCTGAAGAGTGAAGAGAAAATAAGAACTAGGTGGCAAAAACCAGAGGACCGGGGCTAAAACCATGAAGAAAGGAGTTAAAATTCTACCACAATTAGGGACTAATTCACCCTGAGCAAGTCACTTAACCTCCTAGTCTCAGCTTCTATTAAATAAGGGGGTTGGACTCTACCATAGCTTCTAGCTCCCAATCTATGATCCTACAAAGTTATGATCCTACAAACTGGGAAGTTCTACCTTTGCTTAGCAGAAACCCATACTACATTCTTTACTGAGAAAATAGAGTCATAAGCTGCCTCTTCTTCTCCTCTGTACCTCAGTATCTTTTTAAAGTACTCCTTTCTTTTCCTTTGCTATAGTCATTAATGAATGACCATAGCTAGCACTTTACAAACATCTCATTTCATCCTCACAACAATTCTAGAAGGTGGGTGCTATTATGACTCCCATTTTATAAATGAGGAAACTAATGTTTAGGGAGATTAATCAACTTGCCCTGAGACACACACCTATGAAGTGTCTAAAATCATCCTGGGCCATCTCCAGTCATTTTGATGAATATCTGGTCACTGGATCCAGATGGCTCAGGAGGCGAAAGTGAGGCTGGTGACCTTGCACAGCCCTCCCTCACTCAAAACAAAGTCAAGTACAAGTCAGGTCATCATTTCTGATGTCATGGTCTTTGAAAACGGAGGACAAACACAACAACAACAAGGATAGATTTGAATTCAGGTCTTCTTCTAGGTCTAGCGGTCTATCCAATATACCACCAAACTGACGAAAAGATGTTTTTTCTCCTTGGTGACTGAATTAAGGAGAAAGACTGAAATTGTGGGAAGAAAGTAGAACTGTTAAAGAGAGAAGGATGGATATAAGCAAAAAGGCTCTGTGGATTTTTGGCCCTGACTACTATAACAGCTGTTTCAAACCTTCTCTTGGTTTCCTTTGTTAAGTCTGTTCTATAGTTCTAATATTCTACTTTGAAGATCAGAGCTAAAAGATTTTTTAAAAAATCTTAAGGAATATAAGTCAACAAAGAGGTGGACTGGGACTGCCATATGTACATAACCTGAAAAGATGTAGAACAGAAGAAACAATTCTAAAATAGTGTCAAACTATAAATACTGGGCTAATGCTTGATACAAGAATATGCAACTATTATTTATGGATGCTAAACAGATTTATTCTTATTTAGGCATGCTAAAATCCTTCCAGATGGTAGGGGAAGAAAACAAGAATTTATTAAGTATCTATTATATCTCTAACTCATCTCCCAGTGGTAAACTGAATATATTGTTGAGAACCTCTATTCTGGTTATACCTAGTCATTTTACAAAGGAAAAAATTAAGGGTGTGGACCACATCAGAAGTTACAAACTCTCCACTAGGCAGAACAGAGGGGTTTAAATTCCAAGGAACTGGACTGTTCTCCCATGATAAGCCAATCACCTCAAATCATCATACAGCTTAACCATGAGTATGGATGTTCAACACCTTCCCAACGCCCTCAGCTTCCTCTCCTCTGACCGAAGGGTGGAGCACTAAACTCCTCCTAAATGCTTTCCCTTTATAGAGCTTAGGACCTGAACTTTCAAAGTAACTCAACTTTCTATCCCCAGTTCTACTGGTTCTAGGGACCCTACTTCCACCTTCTTTTTGTGTCTTCCTCCCTAATATAAGCTCCTTGAAGGCAGGAATTGTCTTTTTATTATTTGTATCTCCAGTGCCTATTAGCATAGTGCCAGGCCAAAAAATGTTTACTGAAAATGAAAAACTCCTTCCTCGCCCCAGCACCCAGAACTGCCCAAATCAGATTAAAATGAAACAAAGAAATGTTTTACAAAAAAAGATATAATACAACATAGATAATGTTAATTTGTGGTGTTCTAAGTCAATATGCAGTGCAGAGACATCCATTAGCTATGTGAATGAGTCCACTGAACTAAGTAGTCTAACTAGTAGGAGTAGTCTTAAGTCTCTTTCTAGTTTTCTTTGTACCTGACAGAGACCCCTGAGAATGAAACTGGCAGCAAAAACAATGAGGAAAATGAAAGTATCTACAGCTGCTCTACACCCTCTTGCTTTTCACATATAAATATTTATTCTTAATTTTATCTCTTTTCTGACCTCTAATCTGCTGCCAAAAAGTTTATGAATTATATCCTTGAAAAAGGCTAGACAGTATAGTGGATTGTTGGTCCCCGGTATAGAAGAGCTCATCTAGGCTTAGTCTAGCCTTTGCAAGTCACTCAACCTTTCAATGCTCAAGGCTCCCAGACTTTATACTGCAGAGCAGACACAGGAGCACCAATACCAGTGAAATCACAAATCCACTCCTCCTCGTCCCACTTCCCCAGCATTTTCTTGTCTAATAATTAAATATCTAGTTCAGGTAAACAGTTACTTTGAATCTAGCCCTAGCAACATCACACTGGCCTCTCTCTCCTTACTTCTCTCCAGAGAACTAAAACATACCTATCTGGCCCTCATCTTCTTCTGCTGAGGGACATAGATGACTTAGAAGTATTCCAAAATGTCAATGAAAATGAATATCTTTTAAGATTATTTTAAAAAGCAATCCTGATCACACAGAACAAATGATGAAATATATACCCCTTTCCTCTCAACAGGGAGAAAGGGGAATGATGGGAGTAGAATATTTTGTATACTGTCAGACAGTTATTTTACTGCTTATTTTTCATTTTCCTTTGTTACAAGGGAGGACTCAGTGGAAACAAGGGATCATAATAGGAAATTAATTGCGACTTTAAAAACAGATTGAATAAAACTTCTAAAAAAACTAAAAAGGATGCCAAAGGTATTTTGGGGGGGAGGGGTAATACGGAAGGAAGAAGGAAAGTGGGAATAGCCAGTATAGTGGATATGATATGATTATTACTATTATTATGAATGATCAACAAACTCATGTATTGTAAAACTTTAAAGTGCTTTCCTCAACAGACATGTGATACAAATAGTATAGAAATACTACAAAAATCAAACCAAGAATGAGTGGAATTCAATATTCCAAAAAATCTGGAAATTGCTTTTAAACCTCTGAACCTTAAACCAAAAGTTTTTGGTCTAGGTCAATAAGGACCTTAGGTGGGTTTATGCCATACACATACACATACACACACACACACACACACACACACACACACACACGCCCCCATAAATAAAAACACATGGTGAACAATTAAAGCTATTTGATCCTGGCTTTTTTAAATAAGCTGTTAATGCTGGAAAATGGGAAATGAACTAAAGAGGTTATCATCACAGGCAATCTATTAGTAGGTTAGTTTATGTAAACCTTAGTTTCCTCACCTGTAAAATAACTTAAGTGCCAAGGAACTTCAAAATTCTATGATCTTGGAAATTTTTTCAAGTATGATTACTGAAACAATATTGGAAATCTTTGAAAACTTATGGATAAAATGACATATAAGACGAGATGGGCAACAATTTCTCTAGTTTTCAAAAAAGAGCAAGTGGGCAGGCTGGTGAACTTGCTACCAATTCCTGACAGTTCTGTGCCATTACTGAAGGGAAGGTTTGTAAGTCAGTCAGTCAATAAGCATTTGCTAAGCGCCTATTTGCCATGCACTATGCTAAGTGTTGGGGATATAGAGAAAGACAAAAGGTAGTCCTTGGTTTCAAATAGACCATAAAAAAATTTACATACAAACCAGATCTATACAGGATAAATTGGATATAATCTAGAGGGAAGGCACTTCCTTGCCTTAAGGGTTAGGAAAAGCTTGTAGGAGATGGAACTTTAGCTGAATTTGAAGGGAGTAAGGAGGGAGAGTATTTAAGGAGTAGGGAACAAGTAAAAATGACCACTCTGGAGGAGTACCTGGGGTGAGAAACAGCAGGGAGGCCAGCATCACTGGACTGCCAAGTACATGGTGGGGTGGGGGTGGGGAGGCAGGAGAAAAGTAAGGTATAAAACAGAAAATACAGGAGGCAACTAGGTTATGAAGGGCTTTGAATGCCAAACAAAGATTCCATATTTGATCCTAGAGATGATATGGAGTCAATAGAGAATACTGAATGGAGAGAGGGTCAGGGGAAGGCTCAGAGTAACATGGTCAAGACCTGTACTTTAGGAAGACCAACTTGATAGCTGAGGGAAGGATGTACTAGAGTGGGAAGAGACTTAAAGCAGTGACAACAGAATCACAGAATTAAATTTGGAAAGGACCTTAAAGTTCGTATCATTCAACCCCTTCATTTTACAGATAAGGAAAGTGATGTCCAGAAAAATAAAGTGACTTGCCCAAAATCACACGGGTAGTATATGGCAGATCATGATTCAAATTCAAGACCAAATTACACTCTTTCAAAATTTTGAAAGGTTAGCTGACTCAGTTAAATGTGAATTTTTTAGAAGGAAAAAAGGATATTGATTAAAATATGAGGCAAGTGTGCTAAAATGGAATTTGATGTAATCGATCCTTAACGCAAAAAGACTGTTATGAAAATTCCAAGATTTTCTTACATATGAACACAATAGCATGAAATAGTCATATATGTATATATGCCCTATGGTTTTATACATCAACCTTTAAAATAACAATCTGCTCTGCTAAATGCTGAAATTTAATAAGCAAGTACAAATGTATAGAAAATTTCATTACAAATAACTTAAAAGAGCTTACAAACTGTTGTGCTGAATGAAATTTCACCCCCCAAAAATATGCAAAATATCACATTCCTGGTATTTAGGCCATGATGATGAAAAAAGCTAATGCCACTTTGCTGTGAATGAGTATATCCAGGAGGGGATAGAGGAAGTACTACATATTATCATACAAATTTATTTTCCTCTAAGTTTTTTTTATCTTTATGTAAGATTTTTCTGGTGACGACAAAAATTGCTGGGAAAACTGGTTAACTGTGTGGCGGAAATTAGGCATAGACCCATGCCTGACACCGTACACAAGAATAAAGTCCAAATGGGTACATGACTTAGGTATAAAGATTGATACCATGAATAAACTGGAGAAGCAAGGTATAGTGTATTTATCAGATTTATGGAGAGGGGAAGAATTTTTTTCTAAAGAAACGATAGAAAGCATTTTGAAATGCAAGATGGATAATTTTGATTACTTTAAACTGAAAAGTTTTTGCACAACCAAACCCAATGCAACCAAAATTCGGAGGGATGTAGTAAATTGGGAAAAAATTTTTACAGCTAAGCTCGGGGATAAAGGCCTCATTTCTAGAATATATAGAGAACTGACTCAAATATATAAACATCCAAGTCATTCCCCAATTGATAAATGGTCAAAGGATATGAACAAGCAATTTTCAGGGGAAGAAATCAAAAATATCTATAATCATATGAAAAAGTGCTCTAAATCACTATTGATTAGAGAGATGCAAATCAAAACAACTCTGAGGTACCACATCACACCTGTAAGATTGGCAAACATGACAGAACAAGAAAATGATAAATGCTGGAGAGGATGTGGGAGAGTTGGAACACTAATTCATTGTTGGTGGAGCTGTGAGATCATCCAACCCTTCTGGAGAACGGTTTGGAACTATGCCCAAAGGGCTACAAAAATGTGCATACCCTTTGACCCAGAAATATCGCTACTAGGATTGTATCCCCAAGAGATTATAAAAACGGGAAAGGGTCCCACATGTACAAAAATATTTATAGCAGCACTCTTTGTGGTAGCCAAAAACTGGAAGTCAAGGGGATGCCCATCAATTGGGGAATGGCTGAATAAATTATGGTATATGAATGTAATGGAGTACTATTGTGCCATAAGAAATGATGAACAAGAAGACTTCAGGGAGGCCTGGAAGGACTTATATGATCTGATGCTGAGCGAAAGGAGCAGAACCAGGAGAACTTTGTGCACAGCAACGACCACAGTGTGCGAGAGTTTTTTCTGGTAGACTTGGAACTTTGTAATAATACAAGAACTTACTGAGAAAAAAAAAAAAATCCTAATGTCGGTCTTCTAAGGCAAAATGCCTTCCACACTCAGAGAAAGAAATGTGGAAGTCACTTGCAGAATGTAGCAGATCATGTTTGTATGTGGGTGGGGTTCAGTGTATTATATGTTGATTTGTTATATGATTTCTTCCATTTATTTTAGTTCGACTACATAGCATGAATATAGCGAAAATATGCTCAATAGGAAAGTATATGTAGAACCTAAACAGAATTGTATGCTGTCATGGGGAGGGAGGGGGGTATTGGGGGAAGGGTGGGGGGGAATAAAATCTTAACTTTAAGGAAATGATTGTAAAACATTAAAAAAAAAATAAAAATAAAAATAAAAAAAAATACTGAAAAAAAAAAAAAAAAAAAGAAAATGCAAAAGTCTTAATAGACTCAAGGCCCACATGCCATGTGTGAGAGGTATGATACACATTAACGGAATGGAAATCTTTGCTTGTTTTGTCATTCTGATGTTATAATTGGTTGAATAATCTATCATTATTGGCAGAAAAATTTGTCCATTATTAGACAAAAATTCTCTTAAAAAAAAAAAAAAAAAAAAAAAGATTTTTCTGGTGAAAGCTGGGGTTAGTGTATTTTAGGGAAGTGGAATAGAGTATGTGAAAATTGTCACTTAGAATCATGCAATGTTGGTGTTTGAAAGCACTCTAGGACATTACCTGAAGCAACCTCCTAAAAAAGTAATTCCTTCTACAACATCCCTAACATTAATCAATCAGCTACCATGGCAGAATCAAAGAGTTTTGAAAAACTCTTGATATCTTAGCTCATTTTGGGGAGACTGTAAGGATGGACACTAGAACAAATTCTTCATACAAAATTATTGTGGAAATTTATTATAGATAAATCAATACAGCCCTGATATCACATGCAATTCAACCAGGACAGTGGGATGTATTTCTTTTATAATGTAATAAAATGTGTCTTATTAGCAACAACAAATTAGTTTGCTAGTGTCATTAAATCCATTCATATTTCATAAAATAGTATACCATAAAAATCAGGTAACTAGTCTAAAGGTATGTAAATTTAATACACATAAAATGTTTTAAACTGTCTTCTCTATATTCCCTCATATAGCAGATAAATTAAGATGTTTCACCCTGCCATTTTACTCTTTTTTAGAAGTGAGTAGGTTGAGATTGTGTGGCTCAGTCTCATCTCTATATAGTTCCTACCATATGCTGAAAAGAAACTTCCAATTCAAGAACACTGGACAAATACTGAGCTGTTATTTTTTAAAACTGGCATAATTTCATACACAAATCTGCTATAATGCTCTAATCAAACTTATCCTTAACTTTCCAACATTACTTACATACAAAACCCAAACCCTTTTATAGCTAAAAAGCACAAAAAAAAAGAGCCAAAAGATCTCTTTCAACCATTATTCTGACTATATTAATATTAACCAAAGGATGAAGATTTACATTAGCTCACTAGTCTGAAATGCTAATTTCTGAAAGTATTATGAGTGGCTGATTTGAAGATTGGCTAATTAGAACACTATAGTTGTATTTGTCCTTACCAAAGGATGAAGATTTAAAGTAGCTCACTAGTTTGAAATGCTAATTTCTCAAAGTATTATGAGTGGTTGATTTGAAGATTGGCTAATTAGAACACTGTAGTTGTATTTGTCCTTTATTTTTGAAGAAGATCATGACATCAGAGAAATGATGACATGACTTGCACTTGACTTTGCTTTGAGTGAGGGAGGGCTGTGCAGGTCACCAGCCTCACTTTCTCCTACAGAGCCATCTGGATCCAGTGACCAGATGTTCATCAAGATGACTGGAGATGGCCTAGGATGCACTGGGAGACCTTGGCCTTTTAGGCTAAGGCTTTTTCATAATAGGCAACAAATTATAACAGGGATTACAAAATGTATAGCTCTTCTTCCGACAAATATAAGACAAATGTGTGTATATATTTGCATGACTTTATACACATTTACAAACCAACCAAATTCAAAGGGCAAGGGGGCATAGAAGTAGGAGGCACGTCCCTTAGGGAAAAGAAACAATGAGGTACAAAGGTAGAAGACAAAAGCAGGCAGAACTGCATAATATACTCTCAAAATGCAGAATGATGCAATAGAAAAAAAAAACTGGAATTGAAGCCAGGGGACCTGGGTTCAAATATGGTCTGCGCTGTCACTGACATATGTATGACCATAGGCAAGTTATTTAGTTTCTCTGGGTCTCAGCTTTCTCACCTATAAAATGATTGAAATGATCTTTAGATGATCTCTAAAGTTCTTTCCAACTCTAAATCTGACTCCCTAATATCTGACAGATATTAAAGAAAAGCAGACACCAAACAAGACTGCTAGTTTGAGGGGTCCAGTTGTAATATTCTGCATATTGCAAAGAATGCATAGAAATAACAAGGGGAAGGAACCCAGTGAGGTCTGTGAACATGATTCAGCAGTGAGGACTCAAGAGAATAGAGGTTCTACAATATATTCCTCATGTGTGATATTTTCTATGTTCTCCTAGTGATGCTCCTATCTTATAATTTGGCTATGTACAGTGTATATGTGTGTATATATATGTATATGTGTGTAACACACACAAGCAAGGGAAGGGATAATCTTGCTGCATTCTGCCCTGGTCATTCATCTCCAGGAGTCACTTTTAGAAGAACTGTGTAAAACTGTAATGCATTGAAGGGAAGACACGTGTGCGCACGCGCACGCGCGCACACACACACACACACACACACACACTAAACTCAGTCTGGGGTTTTGTTTGCCACTTTTTCCCTCTCTTTCTCTGGGTGGCATCTCTCCTCTCTGCCTCCCTTTCCCTCTAATCCTCTCCCTCCTTTTTTGGACATCCCTTTTCCCCCATCCTGGCCCCCAATGCATTTCTTTCATTTTGGGGGGATAGTATGGAGGGGTCCTACATTCCCCCATTCCTCCCCTCCTCCTGCCACCCCATCTCCTCTTCTACTTTTTGGTCTGTATGAATATATTTATATGGACAGAATTAAGAAGAAAAAAATAAATTGACTTTTCCCCCTCCTTTCACTTTACCTCCAACCTGTCTCATCTATCCCATGAGTTAAACCTGTGCCTACCCCTCCTCTATCCACCCCAGCCCCCCAGAACACTTGTATATTGTTTGTTTGAGGTTCATGCCACAGTAATAGACACGGTATTTAATTGCACATACAGATGTTTGCTGGGTATGTCCACTGTAAATTTTATTTAATCTGGATTTTTTGTTTGTTTTGGGGGGTTGTTTGGGGCTGGGTTATTTTAGTTTTTTTTAGTATAAAAAAATCTTCTGTCATTGGAAAAAAAGACAAAAAGATATTTTTTAAAATCTTCAAATCACTTCCAAATTATGCTCTTAGAACTATATACCATTTAGAAAAATGGAAAGATATCTTAAGAAGTATTAAAAACTGAAATAAAAAGGCATAGGCTTGCTACCCAGTAGTCAATGTACCAAAGATAAAATTTAAAAAAGTGTTTTACACATATTCTATAATATAGTTTGTCGCAAGATTCTGTACCATTTGGACAAGTGTGGGATACCTAACATTTAATGAGATGAGTAATGGATGAATGGTGAATTACCATATTTAACATATTATATAACTTATAATCATTTTTGCTACTTTATAAATTGTTCATATAAATCCATATAGAAAGCTGAAAAGGGATACACTAAAACTTTTTTCTTGTTCTATTGAACAAACAGAAATGGGGGGGAAGCAGGTACACAACATGGGAAATAACAAATTTTATTTTCTTTTTAAAGACTGAGTCTCCCTATCTCTCTCAGGCTAAAGATGTAGCTGTCCCTCAAAGGCCTGATTCCATCTTTGATTAGCATGGAAGTTTTGACCTACTGTTTCTGACCTAGGTCAATTCATCCCTCTTTAACTAGCCTGATGGCTGCCTACTCTCAGGAACTCACCACAGTGATGACGCTGGACTTAATATAGACATCATATTACTGACTTTTGCCTTCTGTAGCCCAGAACTCCCAAACTTAAGCAATTCCCCCAGCCTCTGCCTCCTGGTCAGCAAGGACTACAAACATGGGCCATCACACCCGACAATAGTAAGAATTTCCCAAGTATGGAATACCTTTGAAAATGTTCTAGTCGGTCATTATTGCATTAGCTCTTCAAGAATATATTAATTACAAAGAACAGGAAAAAGCTCTTAATGGGGAAAAACTTAATTTTCCAATGAGTATAGATTTGACTATATCTTGGAATTCTATGGATTGAAAATGCAAATGTAATCATTAAATAAATTGTTCATTAAAATTATTGATTAAAATTTAAAAGTTAATTAAAAGGGTTCACTTAAGTACTAACACTCATCCTTTTAATAATTACATTCTAGAAACTTGCCAGGAATAGGCCAAGTTCATGTATCTGTAGCTTATACACTCTCTCTTTTTTTAATGGACCAGCATTTACCTTTTCTAGTACTGTGGCACCTTTCCTGTTTTCCAGCACCAAATTTGTTTAACAACCTAGAATGTAATTCATCCAGGTCTAGTGTTTTGAATTCACTGAGAGCACCTGGATGGATGATCATTTCATTCTTCATCTTGAGTTTCTACTCTTAAGTTGTTTTTATTTTTGCATTCCTAGTTCAAAGATCATTCTTCTTGGAAGAAAAAACAAGCATAATAAGAATTGTGTATTTCAGTTTTCCCATCACTTTGTCCACTACGTGCAGTAGCCTTTCTTGTTCAATGCTCAGTGGAGATATAAAAACAAATAAAACCCATTTTTGTTGTCCTTAGCATCTATAGCCTACCTCAGCTCAACACAGAATTAAGTATTCCTGACAAGAGTTTTTATGGGACTATGTTACTCTTTTGAATCTGTCCTTAGTTACTTGCTTTTGTTTCAATCATCGTTGTGTATCCCCAGTACTTGGCACAGTATCTAGAACATAGAAAGTACTTAATAAATGTTTACTGTTTATTACTGTTACTCACACAAGACACTCCATATCTGAATTTCATGCATTTTCACTCCATATCTGGAATTCTGTCCTTCATTACCTCCTGACTTCCCTGGCTCTCCTCAAATCTCACTTAAAATGCCATTCTCTGCAAGAAGCCCTTCTAGATTCCCCTTAATGCTAGAGTCTTCCCTCTGAATTTATCTCCAAATTGTTCTGTGTATATCTTGTTTTTACACAGTCATTTTCATACCTACAGTAAGGTTTGTGTATATTTTCACATAGTGATCTGCATTTACAATCCATTAGATTGTAAGTTCTTTGAGGGCAGAAATTGTTTCTGCCTTTCTTTGCATCCCCAGCATTTAACTTTCAGTGCTTTGATGTCTTGCCTTTTGTAAATTGTTTTATACATCATATTGTTAATTGATGTCCTTTTAACTGGTTGTTTGAAACATGTCTTTTTTCAAGAAAACCACAACCATGTCTATAACCCCAAAAAGATCACAAAAAGAGGAAAAGGAACTATATGTACAAAAAAACCCATTTCTAGCAACTCTTTTTGCATAAGCTGGAAATCAAGAAGGTACCATCAATTACAAAATGGTTGAATAAATTATGACATAAATATGATGAAATACTATTGTGCTGTAAGAATTGATGAAGGTCAGGGCAGTTAGGTAGAACTAACTGGGACAGAGACTCTTCTTGACAAGATGTAACACGCCATAATTCCCTACTCAAGACTTTCTATAGTCATGTACAGAAAGCAGAAGCAAAGACAAATAATGAAGTAGGAAGAACACACACACACATACAAGGTCAGGCCTAGAACAGGAATGCTGAAAGCACAGGATTCACTGGAGCTGGTATGAAGACTAGAGACAACAACAGTAGGAGAAAGAGAAGTACTGAAAACAGCATGTAAGAACATTGCAATTGTTGTCACATGTAGATATTTATTACGTGTGTGAAAAGTGCTTCACCTTCAGAACTCTATTTCTCAATCTATAAAATGATGGCCGGAGGCCCCTCCTCAATTTAAATCTATGACCCTAGGATCCAAAGATCAGGACTACAATTAAGGGTAAATGATTCTTATCACTGGCACAAGTAAACACTTAATAATGTTTACTGGATTGGATAATGAATAAAGGCGAGTTGCTATTTTGCTTCTTTTTCCCCAGTCAAGAATAGTGACATTTGGATTGGAAGAGATGGGGCAAAAAGGTTAAATAGGGGACTGCTAACCAAGGTGGGAGCTCCTAGAGATTTGATGAGTTCTAGTCAGAGGCAGACACAACTATTTCCCAGAGCACTGAAAGAACTGAAGTGATTGTTCACTTCTAGTAAGTGGCCTTTGAAAGCTCAAGAATGGAAGAAGTACTGCTGAATTGGAGAAAGACACATGTCCTGATTTTCCCCCAAATGGGAAGCAAATGGAACCTGTAAACTATCAACTAGTGTGACTGGCTTTGACTCCTGCAAAATTTCACAATGTATATGTCAGTTTAGTGACCATGAAAAAGAAGTCGTAAAATACAGAGAAGCAGAGAAAGATCTACTGAACTAATGCAGAATGAAGCGAGCTGTCAAGAACACAACAGCATTTGTACACAACAGCATAAATGGAAAGAACCACAAACCAAAAAACCAAAAGTTAATGTAACAAAATTATAAAGAATAAGCCAAACTAGAGGGAAGAGATATGAAAAGTCACCCCCAACTTACCACTTCATGGAAGGGGAATATTCCCCAGGTGTTACAGGGTGCACATGCTTTCAGACTTTCTCAATTTATCAGTTTACACGGATTATTTTTTTCCTCTCTGAAAAATGTTATTTTTTCATATGGGATAACTTTCTGAAAGAAGGGAAAGGGAGGGTTCCTGGGATAATTATAGTGGATGTAAGAAACACAAACTATAAAAAAAAACCTTATTTAAAAAAAAATGTGGTAACAGAGAAAGAACATGAATTCCTCAAGAAAAGGCCCAGTGAGACTAACCTCATTTCCCCCCCCACTTTTTTTCTGGAGTGCTAAATTGGAAGAGATCAGACTAGTGTAGATAAAGTTTGCTGGTATTTTAGAAAAAGACATTTGAAAGTCTCTCATGTTATTCCCATAGAAAAATGTGGAGCAGATGATAATCCATTTAGACACATTTGAATGGCTGAACCCAAAGGGTAGAGTGAAATAACAAAATGGAAGTCTCCCATACAATTCTTAATAACTCGGATAAAAGTAAAGACAGAATGATTTCAATGAAAGCATTAGCAGAATACTTTTTTGTCTCATCTGTAAAAAAAAAAAAATTATGGAACTTTACTTATATGATTTCATCTGACTCTCAATAAGTAGGACCAGGCTATGAGGCAGGAAGGAAGTATCATTCTCTTTTAATAGATGGAGAAACTGAGGTTGAGGTGAAATGACTTCTCTAAAGTCATACAGATAGTAAATGGAGAGCCTCAATGTTCTCAGACCCTATACCCAAACATGCTTTCCAAAACTAATTCTATCTGACTTGCATATAAACCCAGAAGAAAAAGTAAGCATTGGTTTACTCTTTCTAATTGTTCTGGCAGCAGGAAAATAATTTTAAATCTACATAACATAAAATTTTTTAAAAGTAAGAAACAAAACAAAAAGCCTTGTGGGGATGGCATGGTAGAAAGGCATCTGGAGTCTCCTCCAGATCTTGAAGCAAACAGCCTAGCCTAGATTCTGAATGACTTACAAGACATTCACTGGCCCCAAAACCAAATGACATCAACATTGCTCCCAACACTAGGATTTTACAATTTAATCAATATACCTTAAATTAAGATTTAAAATCCACCAACTAGTAGTACCAAGCAATAAATAACGAAGTCTCTTTGAGGTGGCTCTTTGATAAAGGAGAGTCCAAGTCACCTTATGAAAGTGTGTTGCTTTCTAGCAATGATTTATATATATATAAATAAAGCCTACTATAACCTAGCATCTGAAGCAAATGTAGCATCTGGTGCTTTAAATCTAAACACATCTTTTTTGCCCTCATGTTTTAAAAATACCATAAATAATCTTCCAAAGACAAAAATACTTAAGCACTGTGAAACAGCATAGGCAATTTTGTACAATGAATTCTGGCTAAGTTACTGGATAGTGATAAGACATGGAAAAAAAGGCATCAATAAAATGTTCATTTAAAAATCACAGAAGAAAGCAAAAATACATGAGAGGAACATAAATTTGTTATTACCTTATTAAACTTAACATCTTTAATAAACTATAACAAAAAGTAATTTCCTTATATAATCCTCTTGTTTTCAAGTTTTGAAATGTTTGCTGATGATTACATTTACAGTAAGAAAAGAATTTTAAAAAATGTTAACATCTACTACGCTAAAGGACTAATTTCAGTTACTCATAATTTGTAGCAACTGCTTTATTGGCATGACACATGTAAAGTGTTTGAAAAATATGTAATATATTAAAAAAAATTTTGAAACTTCACTAACTACCTAATAGGGCTCATATAAGCAACATGCTTTGTAATTCTAAACCTCAGTAGCTAACACTAACATAGCCCTTTTATTACTTCTCAATTTCAATCGAGAAAGGGACTTAGGAGTGATTACAATAAACCCTTTCCCTGAAAATATGAATTCAAGAAGGTCTGGTAGCATCAAAGGTATTGAAAGCAAAAGAGAAAATACTACCCTACCCTAGTACAAACAAACAACAGTACACTAGCACCAGCAATATAGAGTACGGTTTTGGTCTACACTTGAAATATATTTTGGAAGAGAAGCCAATTAAAACAATCAATGGGATAATATCAAATCAGTCAATGAATGAAGATTTCTTTAGCACCTACTATATTCTAGGTGCTGGAGAATAAAAAAACAAAAATCAAACCATTTCAGGCCCAAGGAACTTCTTGTTTGTTGTTGCTGTGTTTGTCCCTCTTGTAGAGGACCAAGACATCAAGATGATGACATGACTATGAGTGAGGGAAGGCTGTGCAAAGTCACCAGCCTCACTTTCCCTCCGGAGCCTTCTGGGCCCAGTGGCCTGATATTCATCAGGAGGACTGGAGGTGGTCCAGGATGCAGCCGGAGACCCTGGCCCTTTCAAGCTAAGATCTTACAGCATTCTCACTTTGAGTGAGATATGCCCATTCAATGAAGAGTAGTTACTCAAAGGATGGCCCCTCTAATTAAAAAAAAAAAATCAATCTGGGAGAGAAAGATCCTAAGGGTTCCTGCGTAAAAGACCAACAGTCACTATTTAGCATTTACATTCACTCTGTGCTAGGTAGGCGGGGACCTGTTGTCCAGTCTAAGAGCTCCAAAGTGAACTGCATTTAAGGCTTGGTCTTCTTAGAGCAGAGAAGCATCTTCAGCCCCAAGTCTCCAACCCCCATCAGCAAAATGAGTGGATTGGATTAAGGAAATTTCAGGCCCTTTGTGAGTAATCTTAAGGAACCCTGAGGGTCTTCCCCTCCCAGTTTGACTTTTTTTTCCCATTTTTATTAAAAGGGGCCACCCCTTGAGTAACTACTTAAAGAGGCCTATTCATTGAATGGGTGTATCTCGTTCAAAGTGAAAATGTGATAAGACCTTAGCCTAAAATGGCCAGGGTCTCACACTGCATCCTGGACCACCTCCAGTTCTCCAGATGAATATCTGGTCAGTGGACCCTGATGGATCCGGAGGAGAAAGTGAGGTTGGTGACCTTGCACAGCTCACCCTCACTGAAATCAAAGTTAACTGCAAGTCATGTAATCTTCTTGATGTCCTGGTTCTCTTTGAGAATGAAGGACAAACACAAACTCTCCTTAAGGAACTTACAATATTTCAGAGGAAAACATCAACAAAGTCAAAATGGAGCAATGTGGAGTGGGGAGGAGAGATAAGCACTAGCAGTTGGTAGGAGAAGGAGAGGATTCTTCGGAGCTGATGCTTGAGATAATCTTTGAAGGAAGCTGAGGCAGACATGAAAAAGCAGTGTGAACTGTAAGCAAGAGGACAGAAAGGCAGTAAGATGGAATGTCATATGTGACGAACAGCAATAAGGCCAGATTAGAACTCTAGTCTGGAATGATGAAGGTTGAAAAGAGATATGGTGTTTTTAAAATAATGAATTACATAGAGTAAATGTGGACTTAGTTACCAAATCTGGGAACAACAGGGAAGGCACATCCTTAAAGACAAAACAAAACAAAGCAGAAATCCTCAGCTGATTTTATTTTCAAAGTTCTAAATAAAGGATGTCCCAAAATTCTTACTGAGGTTTTAAGTTTAGTAGCCTTAATAGACTAAGCCCTCTGGGACACTCTATATTTAAGGAAACTCATAACCCAAAGTTCTGTCTGATAGTGCCTGATTTTGCATATTTAACCAAGCATACTATTCACAGTCATCTTTAACATTCTCCCAAAATGGCAGGGGTATCGCTTATCATTTCACACCGCAGAAAATAAATGTGCAGAATTCATCATCCGGAAATAACAGAGGCAGAACATACATTTTAAAAAATGGAAATAAATATATGGGTGGCAGATTCATAAGAAATTGCAAAGGACTGTCATAGCTGTTTTAGGTTATATACCAAACCTTAGAGGTTCACAACAGAGAATCTTAGTTTTAAAAAAAAACTCACTGAGCTCACCAAGGGCAATTGGATCATTTTTATGTCAGCATTAAAGTCAAATGAGTTCTGACTAAAGTCACCTATAACTGTCATGAATTTTTAAGAAAAAAAATCAATAAAGAATCAGTAGTCAAGGTTTTGTCATGGGGGAAACAAGTCTATTGTAATGCCCCTTAAAATACTCTACAGAGTAATCTATTGACATGGGAACTGTGAGAAAAGTTCTGAAAGAGACGACAGAGACTAGTGACAGAAAACCTGACCTAATTTAACTCAGTCACTTTTCTTCATGTCTAGAGTGTTCCTCCTGTTCCTGTTGTATAAATTTAATTATATGCTGTACTATTCAGAAGGAAAATAGAGATTAGGGAATTGAAAAAAGATGATGTTGAAAAGAGATAGGACTAGTTCTAAAAGTTTACATGATGAAAAAATTTTTTAATCCGGTATAACATCTCCCAAAATCAACAGCATTCTTATACAGCAATAACAAAATTCAGGAGGCCATAAAAGAAATGGAATTCTACAAAATGCAAAAAATGCCTGGGAATCATTTTACCAAAGTAGACTCAATATCTATAGAGACCCAATTACACAATGTTCCTTAGAGAAATAAAGAACTAAAATAAATGGAGGAATATATGTGGCCCATGGCTGGGGCATGTCAACATAAAAAAAAATGGCAGTATTATCAAAATTAATTTATAGATTTAGTGCTAAATTAATTAAACAAAGGGATACTTCAAAGAGCTAAAAAAAATAAGACAAAAGATCACTACAAGTAATAAAAAAATCAAAGGTATCAAGGGAAATAATTTTTAACATATAGGACTGAAGGTGGAATAGCACTTTCCGACCTCAAACTATACTATAAAACAGTAATCATCAAAATTATTTGGTACTGGTTAAAAAATAAAAAGATAGGTGACAACATACTAGGTAAGAAAGAATAAGAAATAACTCAAAAACCTAGTGTTAGAAAAACATGAAAACATAAAATAACCTAGGAAAGAACTTTACTTGATATGAATTACTGGAAAACTCACTAATCAGGCAGTCTGGTGGAAATTAAGTTTAGACCAATACCTTACACTATACTCCACAATAAATTCAAAATGGATGTGACCTGAATATTAAAGACTACACCAAGAAGTAGAGGTGAGAAGGAAATATGTTACAGGAATGGAGGACAGTCCCAAAGGGAAAAGAGATGACAGAAGGCATGTTATATGTTAAGGAACAATATTACTGGAACTAAAAGTGAATGAAAAACAGCAGAGTGCAACAAACCTAGAACCACTAGTGTTTGTCCTTCGTTCTCAAAGAGGGCCATGACGTCAAGATGATGACATGACTTGCAGTTGACTTCGATTTGAGTGAGGGAGGGCTGTGCAAGGTCACCAGTCTCACTTTCTTCTCCTCTGTGAAGCTAGACTACAAAGACTACAAAGGGAGTGAATATCTCTTACTTTTTCTTATTCAGAGCTAGTCAGAGTGAGTTTGTTGCTACTTATACCCAAGGACAATACTACCATGGATGAATGAAGTGGACACTATACCATTTAAGCTCTTCACAATTTTGCCTTTTCCTGTCTTTTCTATTGCTCACACATGATGTTCCATTTCCTATCTTTGTACCTTTGCACTGGCTGGCTGTCCCCCAACCCCTATTCCTGTAAGGCTCTCCCACATAACATACGCCTCTTAGAATTCCTGGCTTCTTTCAAGACTCAGCTCAAATGCTACTTTCTGGAAGAGGCCTTTTCCCAGTTCCCTTGCCTCTAGTCAGTGACTTTCCCCCTAGGGTCACCCCTGTGTCTATCAAGTATAATATATACCTATTTATGTACATAGGTCTCCCTCATTAGAATGTAATTCCTTGAGGGCAGGCCTGTTCTCAATCTTTTGTTATTATCTCTAGCACTTAGCACAGTGCTAGTCACACTGTAACAACTAGGAGAGAAGGCTTATAGCTTACCAAAGGTTGAATAGGAAGACAGTAAGCTGAACTGCACTTGGAAAACTTTGCAGTACTTTAATGACTCCAGATTATTCCCTGGGAAAACGATGTATGAATCTGAGTCATGGGCTACCTGAGTCTCTGAGGAGTCAAAGCTGAGAGTCATCCAAAGAGCATCATAAAAGTGGGTATAAGCAGGCTGTAACATGTACAAATCAAGACTTTCACAGGAAACGTGGCATAAAGGATGTTAGAGAAATGTATGAAAAGAAAATGACAAGTGGCAATATTTGAATGACTCTTGTGCTTCACTGCTATGGATAGAGTACCAAGAGCCCCAGAGGAAGCTCCAAGGATGTTGGCTGGATTCTCTCTGGAAAATTTATGAGAGGACATGGCTAAGAGTAATGGATGCATAAGATACACAAAGGCACGAATAGGTTGTGATCTGCATCCTAGGGGGAAAAAGTACTATATCAATGAGATCAAAGTAGCTATCTAAAGGGCAGAAAGAAGAAGTGCAGTGGAAGGGCTGATTTCTTAAACTCTGGACTCTTGATTCCTGAATCCAGATAGAGAGCTGTCCACTGTACTACGCTGCTTCCATTTTTTACAGTATACTCAGAAGCCAACAAATTAACAACTCAGAGTTAAATAGCACTGTAACGCAATTTTAGCAGACCCAGGGAATTGCGCATTTCAGAAGTATAAAAACTTGAGTCATATATAAAAACAGATTTATTTTTCATTTGATGATTTCTCATCTGAATCAGTAATTCTAGTTGAAAAGTGATTGTTTTTCAGAACTTTATACTATCATACACAGCTTTCCTCTGTCTTAAAACATACTACAATCATCATCAAATATCAAGAGGTAGCAAGAATTAGCTCCAATTTCTGTTTAGAGAAACTAAAATGCTAGAAAACAAGTTTAAGATCAATAAACAATAGAATCAAAGAGAATAACTGAGTCAGTCCTCCTACCTTCCCTAAGAATGCAATATATTATATCAGAAAAAAAGCCATTATGCAAAAGTAGTCAAAGAATATGAACAAAATTATAAACAAAATAAAAATTTAAAAGCCACATAAAAGAATGCTCCAGATCACTAGTAGAAACACAAATGAACACAAGCCTGAAGTGTCACCTCACAATCTGCAAATTAACATTAAAAAAAAGACTGGTATAATTAGTGTTGGAAGGGTTGTAGGAAGATAGGCACACTGGTGCACTATAGTGAATCAGTACAACCATTTTGGAAAGTAATTTGGAATGATGAAAAGAAACTGACCAAAATACCAACACACTTTTACTCTGAGATTCCATTATCATGCTATACCCCAAAGAGGCCAGACACAAAGTCCCTAAACACACAAAAATATTTACAGCAGAACTTTTTGTGAAAGTAAAGAAATGGAAGCAGTAGATGCCCATCAATTGGGGAATGGCTAAACAAACGATGGTACATGAAAATAACAGAATATTATTATGCTGTAAGAAATAATATGACAAATATAGGGAAGCATAAACTGATAGAGTGAAGGTAAGCATTCAAAAAATCAAAATACCAACATTACAACAATGCTAAGTGGAAAAAAATACACAAAAATCAAAAGTGAATGCTGCAAAATTATCAAGAATAAGTATTGCTTAAAAGAAGAAAATCAGAGAAGATCTCTTAAACCCATCCTCTTTGCAGATACAGGAAATTCACAAGCATAGTACACATTCCACTTATTTTTATACTTTTTCAATGTATTGATCAGTTACGCTAATTTTTCCCTCTTTTGTCTTAAATACTGTTTGTTATATGGGACAGTTTTCTGGGAGAGGGAATGATATGGGGAAAAACTATAGTAACATTAAAAAAAACAAGACATCAATAAAAAAAGAATATAACACATCAGATTTCCCTTCTTTGCACTAAGGAGGACAAATTCTAGGTTTCCACAACTTTTTCTCTCTCTCTCCACCTGATAGCCTAAATTTCGGAGGATAAAAATTTCAACTTAGCATATACACAAGTTATGTAACTGGTGAAAGGAATTCTTGCTAGGCAAGCTCTCATTACTTTGCCAGAGGCACATTAAGAAGTTAAATGACTTGATATGGACCTAAGTCAGATTAACCCAGGTTTTCCAGATATAAGTCTATTCACTTGTGTTTTACTAAAATGTTTTTCAGGAGAAATAATGACAGCCAAAACCCAAGGTGCTGCATTGTTAATACAGTCTAAAAATGTTTCATAATCAGAACTATCATAAATAGTTCAATTCTAATACTATCCTGATTAAAATACTTGGTATACTCTTAGTTATTTCATCTTTGGACTTCTGAAGGAAGGTTAAATAAAATAAGTGCTTATGAAAAGTATGAAGCAGTCGTACATTTTAAAATTTAAACTCACTATTTAAAAGGAAAAATGGGCAGAGGAAATCTACTTTATGGGCAAGGAAACTGAGGCATTAAGAAATCAGTGAACACAGATATCACTAAGTCAGAAGCAGAACTGGGACTGTTGTACAATGTTTTTGAACAGTACTACCAAAGAACTGGTATATAGTGGCAAGCTCAACTGCTCTAAAACTGTATCTTCTCTTTTCACAGACTGCTACCATATGTATCTGTCTGTGTTCCCTGTTCCTATTATATTTGAAAAAGTATTTGTTGAGCATGTATGTGAGTAGCACTGTGCTAAGCATCAAATGGGGTACAAAGCTGTATAAAACAGTCCCTTTTATCAGGGAGTTTACAGAAGGGGGGAAAATCACTCTACAAAAGCTTACAATATAAGACAGTATGTGGAGGAAGCATTCTCTTCCAGGCTGCACCCAGGGCTTTCTCTACTACAACCAAGGTTTTTCATCCAGAAACCTCCCTTGCAATCCTGAAATCCTAACATTGTAACTATACAATAGCCCTGCAGCAATCCTTGACTGGATGATTCCTCCAGAACCTCCATTTAAGGAGGCTGGCCATGCCTCATTCCCCTCAAGTCATTACTCTGGGACTTTCTCCACCTCACCATGAAGACAGCAAGAGCTCTCTCTACTTGTATTTGGATTCTTGGCACTTAAGAGTGCTTGGCACATAGTAGGAACTTAAAAAAGGCTAGCTGACTAAGCATCATACAAAGGAAAGAAATAAATTTGGAATCAGTCTGAGTTCTAATCCTGGATTTGCTACTGACTACTTGTGTGACCTTGGGTAAGTCATTTAATCTCTGTTAGATTAGAACTGTTCCCTCACCTGTAAAAAGATCTGAACTAGATCATAAGGTCCCTTCAAGCTCTAAATCTCTGTTCTTATGAAATACCATTGAGTAGTGCAAACGACGTGGTATTGGAGTGTGGAGGAAAAGTTCATGAACAACATCTGACTTAACTTTTACAATAGTGATTCTAAGCAGTAAGATTTTTGAAGGAGCAAAGGTACACAGAACAAGAAAGTACAATCTACAGTTCAAGGACTGGCAAATAGATCACATTGCCTAAAGTACAGTGTTTCTCCTGGTAAAAGTAAGACATAAATAAGGCTGGAAAGAATCAGGCTAGCTGGTGGAAACTTAAGAAGGAACCAAGGTAAAGAGTTTTAAACTTTCTATTCAATAAACAACCTAAGAGATTAAGGTGGATTGCAATTTCCCAGTTGCCCTAGCATAGTAATCTATAGAGAAAGACCCTAAATGCTGAAGCCTTTGTATAGCCAGCACATAGGACAATGCGGGTTTTATATTAAGCACTAAATACTTGCTAACTGCAATACTAGCAGTAGTCTGCGAATGCATAATCATTAAGTATTAAGTGTTTACCTTGTGCCAAACATTATGCTAGGCTCTGGGCGATACAAAAGCTAAAGTAAAATGCTCTTTACCCTCAAGGAGTTTATATTCGATCACAGAAGACAGCACATACACATATAAGGGAAAGGGGCTGGATCTTTGATTTCATTGGTACAAGGCATCTGCAGGTGAAAAAACTCCCTTAATCAAGGAAAACTGACATCTTTGTAACTTAGTTTTAGCAAGGGGACTGAGAGGTTTAAGTGGCTTTTAGGGTCCAGAAAGTATGTCAGAGGTGATATCTGAATTAGTTTTTTATGCTATATACACACAAAGTAATGATAGGGAAAAAGGGAAGCACTGGAGCCAAGCAGGGAAAGGTCTCATTCAGAAAAAGTGGCATTTAAGTGGCAGTTTGAAAAAAACAAGGAATTCTAAGAGGTTACGGTGGGGAGAGAGAGTTCATTAGGCAGAGGCACCACAGTCCATGCAAAGGCAAAGAAGTGAGATTGCAGAATCTTGGTGAACTGTAGGGTGCTCAAAAGGGAATAATGCACAAACAAGGTTCAAAAGATATGTAAGGCCAGGGTTGTGAAGGGCTTTAAAAGCGAAATATAGTTTAAGGTGACCACTGAGGTTTACTGATTCAAAGAGCGACACAATGAGACCTGCACCTTATGAAAATCACATGACTTTAGTAGCTAAATGACCAAGAAAAGGAAAACATTCTGGTGGGAATAAACAGGATGCTTGGGGGCTGCTTTGGACAAATTCCACCCACAACACCTAATGACAGATCCTTTTCTCCAAAGGCAACCCTGTGGCCATCTCTCTTTACTCCCTTACTCTCATTACTTGGTTATCTAAAATATGTTATTTTCAAAGACTTCTCATATTCCTAGTTCCTATCCCTTCCCACTAGGACAAACTATCTTTGACTAACAGTCTAAGTTCCACCCCCTCTCATGCTCAGGTGTACCATAGCAAACTTAGAAATTTGTATGTGCTACCAAATAAAAAGTTCAGGAAACTGAATTATCTAGCACATTATCTTGAAAACAATTTATTTCCCATATCCCTTAAAAACATGCGGATTCTACCAGTGTTTTAGTGTCTCTTGTCATACAATTAAGGGATTTTTGTGAATGTACTATTAAGTACTGCCACATCATTGGGGCAACTGCAAGAATATATCCAAAGTTGTGCAAGAGTCACCAATGAAATCAGAGTCTCATATATTAATAGTTGAAGTTGTGACACCAAGTTAACTAACACTTGAACAAGGCTGTTTTATTATTAGATTCAAAGCAGTACCAAAACAATAAGTATTAAGTGAACTGATTTCAGATACAATAAATCCAACAGACTGCGGTACAATTTTAAGAACATTTAAGTTTCTAGTTGCTTCAAAAGGAAGCCTGGTCTCCCATAAATTACCTCCAGGATTAACCCAAGAGAACTTAAGTTCCTTAAGGGTAGGAACATTTTTCCTTTGGTAATACAGCAATATCACCTTACACAGAGTAGCAGTCAACAAACATGTATTAAGCACCTATGTGTTAGGTATGAGGGATAAAAGGAAAGCAAAAACAAAAGACCTAGCTTCTGCTCTCCAGGAGCTCAGTCTAATCTACATACAAACAATATCTTATGCAGAAAGGATTCATGCAAGAGTATTAAAATGATCAGAAAAGACTTCCTGTAGGTGAGATTTTAAATGGAACTTAAAGCCAAGGGACAAAGACTAGAAGGGAGAGAATTCAAGACAAGAGACAGCCAGTGAAAATACCTAGAGTCCAGGACATGAAGTGTTTTGTTCAAGGAACAGCAAGGCGGCCAGTGTCACTAGACAGCAGAGGATGGGGGTGGGGGAGTAGAGTAAGGTGTAAGAAAACTAGAAAGGTAGGTGATCAAGCAGGTTACGATGGGCTTTGAAAAAGACAGAGAGGACTTTCTATTCGATCCTACCGGCGATGGGGAGCCACTGGAATTTTATGGAGTCGCTGAGTTAGTATTTAGCTTAAATAGCTAAAACATAGTATATTTCCCAAATCCTAGTGTTCCAAAGTTACACATTAATAGGACTGATAGGTAAAAACTTAAAAAAAAACCCCTACAACTGGCTTAATTACCTAAGATATGGTGTATTTCCTAAATCCTAATATCCCTGTAACACATTAACAGGATTGATATACAAAAAGCAAAAACAAAACAGTTGTAGAACTGGCAATAGCAACTGCAGTAACTTGTCAGCAATCAGGAAAGATCTTCAGGACCCAGTTTGACACTCTGGTGACCTCACAAGGTTTTTTCACCAGGATTCTATGACCAAAACCATTGTTGCCTTAAGTGAGATGTAAAAGGTTATCGCACTCCCTTTTCGGGGAGGCAACCCCAAAGCCTTCCCGGCCTAGGAACTGCAGTAGCAGCCGGGACATCATCATTAAAGTCACGGAAAATGACTCCCAAGCATAAATACGCAGGCAGCCAACAGCCTCGCGGCCCGGCCCCTCTACCTGCCCGCAGGCCGGGGGAGGGGCCGCGGG
The DNA here is from genome assembly GCA_023548195.1 of Bettongia penicillata ogilbyi. NCBI lineage: Eukaryota > Metazoa > Chordata > Mammalia > Diprotodontia > Potoroidae > Bettongia > Bettongia penicillata. The sequence continues at coordinate 2,641,194 of JAJHZJ010000323.1, forward strand.
GGTGGGTGGAGGCTCCGGGGTGATCCCGGCCTGGCTCAACCCTCCGCGGCGGCGGTCTCGGGGGTCACACATGGCCGTCTCGGGCTCCTCTCGGGGCCCGAGGCCTGCAGCGGCTGGGCCCGGGCTGGGCGGGGGCCCGGCGGGCCAGGCCGCAGCGGCCGCTCGCAGTGCCCACGTCACCGGCTCCAGCACTGCGGAAATGGAGCCGCGGCGGGAGGAGGGGAAAGGGCGGAGGAGAGGCCGGAGGCGGGGGAGGGAAGCTCCCGCCGCCAATCGCGCTCGGCCCCGCGGCTCGGGGGCTCCGGGGGCCGCAGCCCACCCGTCGCCGGGCGACTCACCTGTGTCGCCGATGATGATGTATTTGAAGAGATAGGCGTACGCCATGGCCGCGGCCGCTCCGTGCCCCCGGCACACGGCTCCTCCTCCGCCTCCTCCCCCGAGCCGCGGTTCCGCACCCCGGCCCTGATCAAGGTCTCAGACGCCGGCGTGCCCGCCCAAAAGAGGAGCTCGGCGGTAGCGACGGCGCGGAGTCCGCAGACCGAGGGAAGCGAGCAAACGCCAACACGACGCCGGCAGAGGCGAGAAGAACCTCCCTGCCCAGCCCAGCCCCCTCCGACCTCGACCCGGAAGAGCAGCAGCTGAGCCGGCAGTCGGAGGAACTGAGGAGATCGCGCTCCCCCGCCCGTTCCCCCGCCCCCTGCTACGGAGGGCGGGGCCCTGAGCGAGCTGAAGGGAGGGAGAAAGAAGCGGAGCCCGCAGCCGCGGGCGTGGGTGCGGCCTAGCCCGGATTGGAAAGAACAGCGGGCGGAGGGGGCGGGGGCAGGGACTGGAGGAGGGGCGCGTCTCGCGCACGCGCACACCAGACGGGCCGGGCGGTTCGCGCTCGGAGGTGGGTGGGCGTTCCCTGCGCTCGTAGGGGAAAACCCAAAACCTATGTCTGAGACCTTTTCTAGTGATAGTTGGAGGAAAGAAACGGTCATTTGGAAAACAGATGAAAAATGTGAAAAAGAAATCCTTACTATCTGCTGAGCACTAGCTGCCAGCTGGGCATCCTCATCCGGATGTCCCTGAAGGCGTTTCTCACGCTCTACGCTGTCAATCGACCAGCATTGTTATATTGCTACATGTTAGCATGTGCCGGATCGGATGCCGAGGCTGGGAATATCCAAAACCTAGGCGTAGAGAGGAACCAGCCTTAGCCCCCAGGGGGCTTCCATCCCAATGGGAGCTGATAGCAAATAAAAGGAAGCAGAAAGGGGAGGGAGAGATAAATGGGAGGAAGGTACCCAGCCACAGGTCCAGGTAGCGAAGTTTGGCGAGAGGGCAGGGGGCAGCCCCAGGAGAAGGGAATACAGAGTTGTTCAGGGCGCTCTTCCTAAATGAGAAGTGCCATCCAATCACAGGCAAGGGCCACAGAGGTAGAGGAGATTTCCAGTGTGGGCATTCTGGGGTTGCCATGATCTTCCAGGAAAAGAGATTTCTGGAATACTGACTGGTAAGAAATTAAGATATGTAAGATGCTTTGCAAACCTTAAAGCGCCATAGGAATGTTAGCTATTATTCTCTGAAAAGGAATTCTTTATCTTGTCAATCTTGTTCCTTTTTTTCAATTTGTATTATTTCTCCTAAGGTCCGCGCTGTTACCCAGGTTACTAACCTCAGAAGTATCCTTAATTGTGCCCATTCCCTTACCCTCCTCCACATTTCATCAGTTGCCAGGTCTTATTGATTCCATCTGTCCCATTTTATACCCTGCTTTCCACTGGTACAACTCCCACCCAGCTCCCATTCTCAGATCCTCATTACTTCACAAATTGATTTCTGCAAAAGCACCCCAAAGACTATCTCGGCTTCTATATATAAAGTCATACTACACATTTAAAGCCCATTACAATCTAGGCCCTATCTGCCTTTCCACTTCCTGTCATGTAGTCTTCATTCCTAATACCTGTTCTCCAACCAGATCGGGGCATTCCATCTGTGGTCTGCCTTCTTATAGATTGTCCTCCATGGTTGAAATGAATTCACTTTCTAACTCTCACATTCCATTACTTCATTTGAGACTAAGTATAGGTACCACCTTATATTGGGGCAAAATTTTACTTATCCCTTGTATATTCAAGTAATCTCTTCTTCCTGTGTACTTATATCTGTCCATGTTGTAATCTTAATTGAATAGAAATTCTTTAAAGGCAGTAACTGTTGATTTCTGTTTTTCATCCTCAATACCTTGCATATATGTCAAACTGAATGGAGAGTCTTATAGATTTAAAATTGCCTTAGGAACATGAAAATGTGTTCTGTGTAACCTTTCTCACAAAATTAACATGTTTTGAGATATTAAAATTTAGTTCATTCAACAGAGACCAGTGGAATAGGTTAGGTATTCAAGGCACAGTAGTCCATGAATATAGCAATCTACTTTTTGATAAACCCAAGTACCCCAGCTAAAATTGCTGGGAAAACTGGGATATGGCATAGACCAATGCCTGATGCTGTACACAAAAATAAAGTCCAAATGGGTACATGATCTAGATATAAAGACTGATACTATAAACAAATTAGTGGAACAAAGAATAGTATATTTATCAGATTTATGGAGAAGGGAACAATTTTTGACTAAACAAGAGATTGAAAACATTATGAAGTGCAAAATGGATAATTTCGATTACATTAAATTGAAAAGTTCTTGCACAAACAAACCCAATGCAACCAAGATTAGGAGGGAAGCAGAAAACTGGAAAAGAATTTTTGCAACTAGTGTCTGTGATAAAGGCCTCATTTCTAAAATATATAGAGAACTGAGTCAAATGTACAAGAATATAAGTCATTCCCCAATTGATAAATGGTTGAAGGATATGAACAGACAGTTTTCAGAGGAAGAAATTAAAGCTATCTATAGTCATAGGAAAAAATGCTCCAAATCACCATTGATTAGAGAGATTCAAATCAAAACAACTCTGAGGTACCATGTCACACCTATCAGGTTGGCTAACATGACAAAGCAGTAAGATGATAAATGTTGGAGAAGATGTGGGAGAGTTGTAACACTAATTCATTGTTGGTGGAGCTATGAACTGATCCAACCATTCTGAGAGCAATTTAGAACTATGCCCAAAGGGCTACAAAAATATGCATACCCTTTGACTCAGATCATAAAAGAGATCATAAAAATGGGAAAGGGTCCCATATGTACAAAAATATTTATAGCAGCTCTCTTTGTGGTAGCCAAAAACTGTAAATCAAGGAGATGTCCATCAATTGGGGAATGATTGAATAAATTGTGGTATATGAATGTAATGGAATACTATTGTGCTATAAGAAATGATGAACAGGAAGACTTCAGAGAGGCCTGAAAGGACCTATATGAACTGTTGCTGAGTGAAAGGAGCAGAACCAGGAGAACTTTGTACACAGCAACAACCACAGTGTGCAGAGAATTTTTCTAGTAAACTTAGTACCTCATTGCAATAAAAGGACTTAAAAAATTCCCAGTGGACCTTTGAGGCAAAATACTTTCCAGATCCCAAGAAAGAACTATGGAATTGGATTGCAAAAATGAAGCAATTTTCTTTTGTATTATGTTTTGTTTTGTTTTATGATTTCTCTCATTCATTTTAATTCTCCTATGCAACATGATTAAGGTGAAAATGTATTTAATAGGAATGTATGTGTAGAACCTATATAAAATTGAATGCCATCTCAGGGAGGGAGTGGGAAAGGTCCGAGGGAAGGAGGGGAAAACATCTAAGATATATGGAAGTGATCATAGAACATTGAAAACAAATAAAATAATTCAATTAAAAAATAGAAAAAAGTTTAATTCATTCAAACAGTAATTATACATTAAGACAAGAACATAAGTACTATGCCCTCCCAGACTGATATCTTTGTAATGGTAAATTAGGTCATCTTTTCTCTCAGTTCTTATCTAGTCTTTAGTCATTGAAAATGCTTTGCCTCAGACAAACTGGGACCTGGGAAAGACCTTAATTTAGAAAGGCCAAGGTTACCCACCACATCTGGGGCCATGGTCAGTCATCTTGACTTTTATCTTGCTACTGAACTTTGTAAAAGCAGGGACCCTGGCATACACAGGAGGGCCTGCTGTACAGGTTCTTAGATCTGCTTTTCTAAAAGGAAAGCAACTTTTGAGGGGTGAACAATCTACTTTAATCAAACACATATATCATTCACTTAGATCAGGGGGAAAAGTCAACCCTCTGAAATTTAGAGAAAATACAAACAGAAAGACCAACAGGCAGGGCTTCCAACTGGCTGCTCATAGATAATACATACATTGATGCCAGACAGGGAAACACCAGCATCTGGGTTTTCAAAGCTGGGGGTCTCCTTAGTAGCTACCCAGAATCTCATCTGACACTCAAACATTCTTCAAAAAAAAAATATATATATATATACCCTTTGCAGGACTGGAGGGTATGATCCTTGTGATCCAGTTCCTCAAAGGTACCTGAGGCCTATCAATGGGTGAGGAAGATCTTTAACTCTTCCCATCCACCTACCATTAACCTTACAGACTTCCATGACTCTGAGGGGAGAATTTTACTTAAAAGTAATTCACAGGAAAGTCAAGATATTACCCTGTTGATGTCAATGATCATCTTCAAGAATGAAGAAAGAACAACTATTCCAGAGAGCAAATAAACAAGAGAGACCTTATTAAATTACCTTTTAATTCAATTCAATACAATTTTACTCTTGAAAAGTTGCATCATAATTGCTTACCTACAGTATTCATAAATAGCAATGTTTTTATTGCATAGTCTTTAGAAAATATTTTTGGAAACTGAAAGCATGAGTAACAGTATTTAAATATCATAGCAAATATTATGTGCCTTTAAAATTCATTATTTAAAATTTTTCAGGTTTTCCTCTCTTGACTATTCCTCCTTTCTAACAAGAGGCACTTTATTCCCTCTATCACTCTCTTACAGAAGATTCCCAAAGTGGGTGATATTGCCCCACAGGGGAGTGTTGGAATGATCCAGGGGGCCAAAGAAGCCTTGGGTGCAATTGGGGAGCATTGAACAAAAATAAGGGGGCAGTGGAAGCATAAAGAAAGAAGAAAAGATAAAATTTTATAATTTCTTGGTTTCTCATACAGTCATTAATTTCCATTTGCTCCATTCTAATTTTTAAAGAACTATTTTCTCCGGTGATCTTTTGAACCTCCTTTTCCATTTGGCTAATTCTGCTTTTTAAAGCATTCTTCTCCTCATTGGCTTTTTAGACCTGTCTGGCCATTTGAGTTAGTCTATTTTTAAAGGTGTCATTTTCTTCAGCATTTTTGGGTCTCCTTTAGCAAGCTGTTGACTCATTTTTCATGATTTTCTTGCATCACTCTCATTTCACTTCCAAATTTTTCCTCCACCTCTCTTACTTGATTTTCAAAATCCTCTTTGAGCTCTTCCATGGCTGAGATGATTGCATATTTTTTTTGGAGGTTTTGGATGTAGAAGCCTTGATTTTGATGTCTTCCTCTAATGATATGCTTTTCTCTTCCTCATCTGAAAGGCTGGAAGAAAATACCTTTTCACCAAGAAAGTAACCTATAGTCTTAGGCATTTTCCTTGCCAGTTACTTGACTTTTGAGTCCTTTGTCAAAAAGTGGAGGGTGTAACACCCTAAGCTTCAGAGGTTTTGTGTAGCTATTCTCTGAGATATCTCTAGGGACCTGTAAGTTCTCAGTTCCTCAGCTGTAGCAAAATCCAGGTAGAGGAGTTTGCTCCTCTCCTGGCCTGTGTTCTTGTCTGTGAGCAACCACAGGCACTCTTTTCTGCCCAAGAACTTTGAGCAGGATTCCCTCCACTGCCACCACCAGCTCCACCATGCTAGTATTCCTCCTCACCCCAGGACTGCCACTCAGGACCAAGACACAAATCAGCTGCTCGATTCTCCCAGTCTTTAGGCTGAGGGCTCCAAAAGTAGAGCTAATGCAGCAGTGGCTGCTGTAGCAGTGGCTGCTGCTACCCTGGGGCCAGGGCTGGGGCCAGACCTCACTCCCCTCTCACTCAGGTGAAAGAGCTTTCTTACTGACCTCTGAAGCTGTCTTTGGTGTTTGTGGGTTAAGAAATCTCAACCAGAAATCTCAGCAGCAGCTACTCATAATTCCACACCCGGAAGCCTGCTCCAGTCCTGTCTGTGCCTCACTGCCCATACTGGGGTGCACTGCACTCCACTCCTAGCCCAGTGTGATAACCTTTCCTGTAGGCCTTCCAGGCTGTCTTGGGCTAGAAATCTGTTTCACTCCTTCATTTTGTGGCTTCTGCTGCTCTAGAATTTGTTTAGAGTAATTTTTTACAGGTATTTTATGGGTTATGGGGGAAGAGCTTCTACAGGTCTGTCCTTCTACTCTGTTGTCTTGGCTCCTTCCCCCCAAAAGATAAAATTTTGAAAAACCATTCGTACATATTTCATCTCTTCTATACCCAAATTAAAGTCATAGTGATTACATCATTTTCCAAATAAACACACTAAATATAAGTTATAACCTATCAGTGGTTAAGTCTGCCAACAGGTCTTAACAAGCAAGTGTTGGCAGACCAGTGTATTTAGTGCTGTTGGGAAATCCAGCATACAGCAGCAGGAACATGTTTATGTGATGATTTGTTTATAATGCAATATTGTTACATGATGCAGTATTGTATCATCAAAATTTCAATTAAGGAAAACCCCCCCACAAATTTACAGCATAGATTATTAAGTTTAAAATACATCATTAAAAATATATTTTATGTATTTTTGGAATGTTACAAATTTTAAAAAATAAAAGGTTAAAGGAAGTAGATTTCCAACAGGATGCTGAGTAATTTGTTTTTTGAAAAGGAGGTGGTAGGCCAATTAAGTTTGGGAACCTATGCTCCCTTAGCACTCTGATTTTCATTTATTTCATGGGCAAACACCAATTAAGTACCTACTATGTAAAAGAGACATTTTCTGTATAAAAAGCTCAACTAGTATTATATGACTTTTAGGGAAAGAATAAGATCCTAAAATGGACTAGTACCCATTTTCAATCTTTTGCCCTTTACCAAACCATGTCCCTAGGTTTTTCTTGTTTGTAGGGAATAAGTTGGAAGATACTGCTTTTTTCCATGTTAATCAATATTAATCCCACTTTATCCCATGTTTCAGTAATGGTTACCCTCTCTCAGAAATCAATAGTGATAATAAGGTATCATGGGAAAAGCACTGGTTGTAGAATCAAAGAACCTGGATTCAATGAACATTTTGTGAAGGTCATGTGACCAACAGGATGGAGACCTAGACATTTGCTACAATCTCCACTATCTTGGGGGTGTGTAGGAGGGGGAAAGCTACTATACTGTCCTGGAGGTAAAACACAGTTGCTCTAAGAAAGTAAAAGAAGAAACTCTACAAGGCAATAGTCATATAAATTTACTGTGGGGAACACCAAACCTTAAGGTATTCACTCAGCACCCTTTCCCCACCAATTTCTGTGTTTCAAGGGGACACAAAACAAGCTTACTAGCTTATGCTTTGGGACTACTGCATGCCAAAATGACATCACAATGTCAGGGTCAATGAACAGGGTGTCCAACTGTGTCTGATCAAACCAAAAAGAGCTCAAAAGGCCTTATCACAGGTTGGGCATAAATAGTCTAGCACATGCCACTTCTGCCCTCCCACTGCCCCATAATCATGTTGCAATAAGCATCTGACCTCAATTCTGCTCAGTCATATATGGAAGGGAGAAAATAATTAAAATGCCCCTTTGTCTAGAGTGGCCCCCTTAGGTTAGGTAATTCCAAAATTTCAGAGGATCTGCCAGGAATAAATAGACAACTCTTTCCCAATCCTACAAAACAGTGCAAGTACTGACTGAACACAGAGAACTAATTAGAGGAAACTGGAACAAGGCGAGTCAAAAAGAGCAAGAGATTTAGTCCCTGGGGTAAACCCACCACCAAAGATGGAGAAATCAGAAAGTGAGCAACAGTAAAATTAAAAAAAGGCTTAAAAGCCCCAAAGATCTCCAAAAAGAAACAAATTAATTAAAAACCTAGAACAAGCAGATAAAACAACCAAGATGATACTAAAATTAGAAGGGAATATGAATAACAAAACAACCAAAAGATTACAAACTTCCTTTTAAAAAAAGTATTGGAAGACAAAGGAAATTGAACCAACATTTGCTAAAACACAGAAACCTAAGGAATCAAAGGGACCATTAAGTTGTATTGGGATTTTCCAGGATGGTTCAAGGGAAAAATCAAAATTTTGAAAGAAGTTAGAAGGGAGCAAATGGTAGAAATGATGGTCTGTAGAGAAGAAATAATGTCCATATTAGAAAAACTTGAATACATGGTGGCAAGTCTCTCCAAATAAGCAAAAGAAAGAATGGATTAGGAATACAAATATACAAGAATAGAAGACAGCCAGGAAGAAAGGAAACAAAAAAAAAAGAATAACATTAAAAGAACATATCATTTCTACAAAACAAAACTCATTAATCTCATAGAAGTGAAGTACAGAGACAATGTAAGCAGAATGCAAACCACCAATTCAAAGAATACATACACAACTTCCAGAAACAAAACAACTCAACAAAAGTAAAAGGAGGAAAAACAAAAAATCTTATGCTTCAGATTCCAAGACACGTAGTGGTTAGATTTAGCAATTTTAATGAAAACAAATTCGCAAGTCATCATTTCATTTTGAACAGAAAGGAAATTTGAATAATATAAGAATATTCTTCATCCACCCAAAATTGCAAAATGAAATATAGTATAATATCCTGAAGAGCATAAATAAATAGATAGATAGATAAGTAAATAAATAAATAAAAGGTTAAGATGCAAGTGAAATTGTGTCTCGCAAACCTAATCATCAGAAAAAGGGTAAATATTCAATAAAAAAGAATCGTTTGAAGCATTCCCGTAAATCTTCTTTTTGCTACTAATTACCCAGGTGATCTTGAGCAAGTCACTTAGCATCTTTGAGCCTCAATTTCTTCACCTGCAAAATTAAGAGTTTGGACAAGATGCTCTCTTAGATTTCTTCCAGCTCTAAATCCTATGATTGATCCCAAGTTGACTATATGGAGTGTAGCTAATATTGTACAATATATCTTTACTAAAGGCTTTTTCTTTACCAACAATGAGAGTAATATAGTAGGATAAGTAAAACCTAACAATATGACTCTAAATTTTTGCTTTCAGTAGAGTTGAAAACTTTGTATTAGTCATCCATTTTTCTTTAAATTAAAACCTTTTAATCTTAAAATTTCTAAATATGGTAATTTTTCAACTGAATTGCTGTTCAATTCCCAACTCTTACAGCTCCATTGCCCATATGTTCTACCTCCTACCAGGTGCACTATTACAGTTTTCTTATGATTAATGATCTTCCCTAACTGCCAGCTTCTGGGGATTATGGGTAGTGATAAAGCTGGAAGGGATTATGTGGGAGGGATACTTTCTTATCTCTGCCTTATTCTCACTAATATTAAGGTCTCTCCCATACCACCATACATAGAATATCTTTCTATTTAGTGTTTATGCTATATAAAAAAAAATAAAAGAAACTGGATGGAAGTTGGAAAGACCAAGGTCATTCCTCTAGGTAAATACAAATCAAGAGAAAAAGTCAAAAAGACTTTGTTTCTCATTACTGTAAAAATATACCCTGAATGATTGTGAATGATAGTCATTTCATGACCCATATATTACATTTTGAATTAGTTCTTCAATTTAAGTGTTAGTGGAATCCTAAAAGTAATGTCATTATGTAATTTATTGTTGCAGCAGTCAAATGTCTTTTCCTCCCTATGGTTTTAGTTTACCATTAAAAAAATTTTTTTATACAGACTGAAGAAAAATCAGAGTACCATGATTTAGATCCACTTCCCAATTTGCTGGATGTGAGGTAAACTTCATGGTTGTTTTGATTTGCATTTTTTCTCATTATTAGTGATTTAGAGGATTCTTTCATTTGGTTGCTGATAGTTTTTATTTCTTCTTTGGGAAACTAACCTTTTCATATCCACAAACTATTTGCCTGTTGGAGAATGTCATGTCTTATATGTGTATAAGGGCAACGAGGTGGCTCCATGGATATAGTACTGGGTCTGGAGTCAGGAAGAATTATCTTTCTGATAATTCTGATCTTTCTGATAAGTCTCAGACACTTACTAGCTGTGGGACCCGAGTCAAGTCATTTAACTCTGTTTGCCTCAGTTTCCTCACCTGTGAAATGAGCTAGAGAAGAAATGGCCAATCATTTCACTATTTTTGCCAAGAAAATTCCAAGTGAGGCCATGAAAAGTCAGACATGATTAAAAATGGTTGAACAACAAGAAATACATGTGTATCAATTCTCTCTATGTATTGGATATGGGACTTTGATCAGAGAAAGTTTCTTGAAAAGTTTTTCTCAGCAAATAGCTTGTCATTTTAGCTATATTAATTTTATCCATGTGAAACCTTTTATACTTTAATTAATGGAAATAATACTTTACTATTTGTGATCTCCTATAACCTTTGATTTTCCCTCCCTCTAGCCATAATTATTCAAGTTACCTTACTGCAGTTTCTTTCATTTGTTTTAGTGTTGATCTTTTATATTTAAATCATGTATCCATTTGAAGCTTATCATATTCTACTTTTCTAGAACATCAGCAATGAATAAGTTGGAGAAAGATAGAAATATAAGTGTGAAGGAAAGGTATTTGTGCCTTTCTAAAGGTAGGCAATGCCTATTCAGGTGTAGTCAGAGAAGAGAGAAGGGAAGAAGGGAAGGGAAAGAGAGAATGAGAGAGAGAGAGAGAGAGAGAGAGAGAGAGAGAGAGAGAGAGAGAGAGAGAGAGAGAGAGAGAGAGGTGTTAGTTTAGAAGGATATGAAAAGAAATGGTAGCAAATGAATAATAATGGTGGTTAGTCACTTTGTCTTCATTCTCTAGAGAGAAGAAAAATATCATGGTTGGTGATAACGTCAACTGAGTCATTACTGGTGTTCAGCAATCCTACTCTGTCCACATTGACTCCCTGAATCATTCTCCTCAATGGCTATTTTGAATCTTTTCTCCTTTCTTCTTGCCCTCAATCCCACCCCATTCCCTATAGTTCTAGCATATTAACTAGCCTGCTTCACCAAGAAAAATGAAAACATTGAACATGAGCTCCCTTAACTGGCCTTATCCTCCAAAACTTCTTAATATTAACAATCATGTAATGGTCCTCTTCACACAACATTCAGCCACTGAAGTGATTTTCCTAAAGCACAGGTCTGATCATGCTACACCCCTCCCCCCATCATTTCTAATACTCTCCTCTCTGGGTTCTATGAGGTTGCATTCTAATTGCTCTAACCTAGGTTCTAGGTTTGTGAAATACTTTACATATGTTAACTCATTTGATGGAATAGATGAATGCTTATCAAATTTACAGATGACAAAAATCTGAAATGGTGGTGGCAAGATCCAAGATAATACTAACAACATAGATAAATGGATTAGAATCAAATAAGATGAAATTTGATCTCATTGATGTGAATAATCTTTGTAGTGATACAAATTGTTGTCCATCCATGTCTTATCCTGGGCAACTCTTGTCCATTTCATTGGTTATAAGGAAAACAGCATGGTACTACGAAATGCATGATGGTTTTGGAGAGGGCTTCAGTGTTTCATTTGGGCTGTTTCAGCCTTTCTAGGCCTAAGTTCCTCATCTATAAAATGAGGAAGTTGGATTAGATGACATCTATAGTCTCTTGCAATTCTAAATCTTTGATCCTGTACTCCTTTCTCCTGAAGATTCCACCTCAACCCCACTCAATGCATCGCCCAACATGCCAAGGATCTTCACTGAGCCCTCCATTACATTCTTACCAATAGAATGCATGGTCTAGTTTGCTGTTGTTGTTTTAACTATACAAGTGGTCTACTACCTTAAGGTGTCAGAGTCCATTTCTAGGACTAAAGTGAATTCGCTGAGGAATCATATGAACCATAGTTCTCCATTTTGGAAGGCTAAAGACATTCAAGGAAGCAATCAAGGAGAAGCGGGGACAACAAGAGATAGGTACTAGGGTACTCTACTGGATTTGGAGCTGGGATTGACATTTCCAACATAACCTTTAAAACACAACTCAGATGTTAACTTTTTCACAAAGCCTTTTCTTGCCTGTTGTGGTCAACCTTCCTCATCCATCGCTAATACATATTGCTATGTAACTCTAAGGCGCTTATCATGAAATATCGTGTTACCATTTTTAGAGTTTGTCTCTTTCCCTCCTTAGTAAACTACAAATTCCTATAAATAAGCAGAAAGCTTATTTTATTTAATTTTTCTATCCCATCCAACACCTAAATAGGTGTTTAATACATTTTTATTGAATGAATGAAGATTTAATTGTTTTAATGGAAAAGGGGAGATGAAGGAATTTACAACAGATGGCCTTCTAAAAAATGTAGGAGACAAGGTCATCAGAGAGTATCTTGTCTGATGTGAGGAGACAAGAATGGTGACTATGTGAAATATGAGAGAAAAATATCATTCATATATGGACTTATACTGTCTGTTTATAACATTGTTGCTATGAAACTAACTATACTTGCAACACTCTTTCACCTAATGTCATGTTTTATTCAAACCAACTGACATCCTTAGGTAGATTGTGCTTGTATGTGTTACTTTGTAAATTTGCCCAGAGAGAGGACACTAATTCCAAGCAATAGGAAAAATATAAAAGGAATAACAAAATTACATTCAGTGAGAAATTATATATTAAAGTGGTTAGATACAGATGAAATATACCTAAATTGATAAAAATAATTTTTAAAAATTATAACAAATACATGAATAATAAAACATTAAGATCTTACTAGGTTCTGTGGCAAGTACTGAGGATACAAACAGAAGAATGAGTATCAATAGTTCTATCATCAAGGTGCTTACATTCTAAACAGGGAAAATAACACATAAGGGAGAACTGGAAAGGAAATAGTTTAGACTTGGTGCCCAAAAGCAAAGTGGAATTCTTGTTATGGAAAAGATGAATGAAAACTTACCTATCAGAGCCCAGGATGTTTCCAAGGGTGGAGGTAAGGTTCCATGGGAGGGATATGAAATTACTTAACTAAGGATTTGAGGACTTAAGTTGGTTGTTACTAAGTAATAGTAATACAAGTAGAAATATAAGACTTCTTTCAAGGAGTTCACATCATAGTAGAGGAAATGATGCATAGGGAAGATTTTAGTTTCAAATTAGATAGAAAAGTCCCATGGTCCTTAGGGTACAGCAGCAAAGTAAATGTTAATGCCTCCTTTTTGATGTAATTTCCACTGATAAAAATGTGGTTTTTTGTTTTGTTTTGTTTTGCCTATTTGATAGTGCCAAAGACTTTGGTGATAAAGACTTTTTTTTCAGACTTATTGATATGGCTTGTAGCACCCACAGAGGCAGTTATTAGGCGGAATCTCCATAGAGGTTGTTTCCCAGGATGATGGCTGAGGGCACTGGACCTGAAACTCAGTTATTCCCAAGGTTCTTGGGTTCACGGCCCTGATCTATTTCCATCAGAGTGCTAATGGAAATGCTGGTTAAGATGGTGGTAGTAGTGATGGTCTGACTTATCTGATATATGCTGCCTTCCATCTCTCCCTCAGGGTATCTTGCTCTAGTTAGAATGGCTTGCCTTCCCTGTGGGTGGCAGTTGGTGGGAATAGCTGACTCCTTCTCCCCAAGAGTTGCTTCTCTTGATGGTGACTGTGAGGACTGATCTAGAAGCAGGACCAATGGTCTGGAAGGTGCTGCCTCTTTCAGGGCTCCTGTGCCTATCTGACTGTTGGTAGCAGTTGGTCTGTGGTTGTTACTCATAGTGATGAGGAAGGTGGACTTGCTTTCCATAATGATTTCTCCCCCTTGATGATGGTTGTAGGGGTTGAGCTGGAAGCACATTTAATTGTTTGGAGGGCACTGATATCCCCAAGGCTCTTGGGCTCAGGGTCTGAACTATTTTCTTCAAGGTCTAAGGGAAAGCAGTAGTCAAAGTGGTGGTGGTGGTGGTTTATTTGACTGGTACATGCTTGTGCCTCCTCTTTCTCCTTCAGAGGGCCTTGCTAGTTCAGCTAAATTGACCTGTCTGCCTGTGTGTGGCTAGTGGTTAACAGTTGTTGGGAATGACTGACTCCTTCTCTACAGTAGTTATTTTCTCTGTTGATGAGTTGTTAATGAATACTATCCCACGGATGGTGTGCAGGGACCATACCTTGAAAATTGCGTGAAAATAAAGACAAATAGTCATACTATTGAGTTGTCCCAGCGTTTTCCTATGTTTTTGCTTTTGTCATTTTCATTTTGTGACTTTTTATTATAGTTTATATTGCCAATATTTGATTATTATTATTTGAGGGAATAATTCATTTTTACCATAAAACTATTTTTCTAAATATGTGATTTAAATAATATATCAATTTCTTAAACATGTTTTTACTACATTTTATTACATTTCCAGTTCATGATAGAAATCAATAGAAATTCATTTACAGCAAGCTTTGCTGAAATGCAACTGTTCTATTAATAAAAACAAGCCACTCCTTCCCTTACCCCACCTCATAAAGCTGCTCAAAACAGCCCTGATACGATTCACAGCCACAAAGGAATAAAGATGCCAAGAGGATAGTCATTCTTCATTACATATCTCAATCATCAGTTTTTGTAGCCATAGAGCCAATAAGAGTTAAATCGTCCCCATCTCAAGGCACAGATCCTTTAACCCTGAGTTATACATGGCCAGAAGCATTCCCCAAAGCTTCCATATAGTTAATGGGAACTAGGCAGAGTAACTCCATAGGTTTGTCTTGTAAGCCAATTGACCCTTGCTTGATATATGAAAATCATAGTTTTAACATGCTATTGATATTGAATCATATCAATCTTGATATTCTTACTAGAAACAAACCAGAAGACAAAAGGAAGTTTTAGCTAATGGTAGGATGGTTTATAGATTCTTCTTGGAAAACAAATATGGAAACTGGTGGAACTGGTTTTATTTTATGTCCAAATGATACAAGAAACATTTAATAGGACACATTCATATTCAAAGTAATACTGAGTATTTGGAGGAGAAAGACCATTGTGGGGGAAAATTGTATGCTATACCCTACTATCTCTTGGATACAATTTTCTCTTCTCAGTGGGCATGTCAGGATAGTGAAAAATATGTTGCAAAGTATAGTTCAGGTGTAAGGAATGAAAGAAGCCAAGGATTTGTAGAATTTATAGAATCTATATGCTCATATGTCACGACTACCTGCTTTGAAAAAAAAGATTAAAAGATTTTGGACATGATGAGCTCTGAAAAACACAATTCCCAAACCCCCTACAAAAAGAAAAAAAGAGAAATAAATTGACTCTATTTTAACAGATAGGTAATGTCTCATTACTGATATCAGAGTCATTTATAAATCAGCTCTCTATGTAAAACAGGTCACCAGATCATTGGAGCGAAGATCAAAATTCATATAAAGCTAAATGAAGGAACAAAAATGAGAAAAAAGATATGGTGCACAATTAAAACAACTCCAACTTGTCTAAGTTAAATGAATTATTGATGTTAGAAAATTAGATATGGATGGAGGAAGGGACATCAACAATGATTACAACATTTTTATATAGAATTATAATGTAAATAAATTACCTTAGAGAGGAAGATGAAAAACTTAAAAACTACCTTAAATAACTAACACTCAACATACCTGGCAGAGGGGAGGTAGCAACAAAGAACATTATTAGTTTAATATAAATTTCTTTGCATGGAAAAAACATGGCAGTAGATTATAAGCAGTATGATTAATAAAATAGTGAGAAACACTGGAGGGGTGAAAGTTTTAAGAAAATGTGGCAGGAGATTCATCAAGTAAAGTTACCCCAGTAACATTTAAGGTCAAAGTTGAATCAAGAACATAAACAGGTAAAAGATAAAAAATGAGGAGGTTGGACTCGATGACCCATGATGTCTCTTCCAACTCTAAATCTGTGATCCTATGACTAGAGCCATGTTTCCATGAAGAGTATAGCTGTGAAACAATTATTATTATTATTTTTTAAAATTGTTTTATTTGTTTTCAGTGTTCTATAATCACTTCCAAATATCTTAGATTTTTTTTCCCCCTCCTACTCCTTCCCCCCTACCTCCCCACTCCCTCCCTGAGATGGCATACAATTTATATAGGTTCTATGCATACATTCCTATTAAATACATTTTCACCTTAATCATGTTGCACAGAAGAATTAAAATGAATGGGAGAAATCATAAAGCAAAACAAAACATAATACAAAAGAAAATGGTCTGCTTTATTCTGTGGTAGAATTCCACTGTTCTTTCTCCGGATATGAAAGACATTTTGCCTGAAGAGACCATTGGGAATTTTTTAAGTCTTTGCATTGCAATGAGGTACTAAGTCTACCAGAAAAATTCCTTGTACACTGTGGCTGTTGCTGTGTCCAAAGTTCTCCTGATTCTGCTCCTTTCACTCAGCATCAATTTATATGTCTTTCCAGACCTCTTAGAAGTCTTCCTGTTCATCATTTCTTATAGCACAATAGTATTCCATTACATTCATATACCACACTTTATTCAGCCATTCCCCAGTTGATAGGCATCCCCTTGATTTTCGGTTCTTGTCCCCCACAAAGAGAGCTCTATAAATATTTTTGTACACATGGGACCCTTTCCTATCTTTACGATCTCTTCTTTGAGATACAGTCCCAGAAGTGGTATTGCTGGGTCAAAAGGTATGCACATTTTGTAGCCCTTTGGGCATAGTTCCAAATTGCTCTCCAGAATGATTGGATCAGCTCACAGCTCCACCAACAATGAGTGTTCCAACTCTCCCACATCTTCTCCAACATTTATCATCTTCCTGTTTTGTCATGTTAACAAACCTGATAGGTGTGATGTGGTACCTCAGAGTTGTTTTGATTTGCATCTCTCTAATCAATAGTGATTTAGAGCATTTTTTCATATAACTATAGACAGCCTTAATTTCTTCCTCTGAAAACATGAAACAATTATTATGTAGCTGATTTTTCTTCAGTGAATAAAAGGGCAAGTGAATATAATGGAGAAAGTAGGATCCTATACTGGATTAGGGTCCATTTTGATTCATTATCCTTTTAAAAACCATATTCCTGTTTTTAGGGAACAAGTTGAAAGAAAATGCTTCTTTCTATAGCAACATTAACCATACTTTGTCCCATGTATTAGTAATGGTCAGTTGACTGGTCTGTCTGTCTTTCCATCTCTCCCTCTCTTGCCTTGCTTTCTTTCCTCATAATAAAGAATACGGAGAAAGTACTAGATTTGAAGTCAGGGAGCATGGGTTTAAATCCCATTTTCACTGCTTACTACTCATGTGACTGGGCAAATTACTTAATATCAATGAATCTATTTTATTATCT
Source organism: Bettongia penicillata ogilbyi (assembly GCA_023548195.1). Lineage (NCBI taxonomy): Eukaryota > Metazoa > Chordata > Mammalia > Diprotodontia > Potoroidae > Bettongia > Bettongia penicillata. The sequence goes on from JAJHZJ010000323.1 coordinate 2,658,642, forward strand.
GTAAAATTAGGGGATTGGATTAGTTGGTCTCTAAGTTATCTTCTAAGTCTAAGTCATATTATTTACCCCAGGCTGAGTTACATGGCCTATAGCTAATACTGTATGTTTTTAGTGAACCTCCCTTGCCCTGTTGGTGAGAGTAATATAGTAAGGTGAATCCTAAAAATGTGACTAAATTTCTTCCTTGACTAGGCTAAAAACTCTGTATTCATTATTTCATTTTGCTTTCTTTTAATTTATGGCAATTTGTAAACATGTTAGTTTTTCTGATTAAAAAAACCCTTACAACTTCATATTATAATTTTTGATTTGAAACAAGATACCCTCTAAATATTAGTGGATCTGTGTATTTCTAAAACAACAGATTAAATTGTGAATTTGTTTTTCACATAAGGCTTATTAAAAAAAACCCCCACAGAATCCTAAAAATAATATCACTGTATGTTTTACTGGTATGGCAGCCAAATATGTTTTCCTACCTATGGCTTTGGTTTGCCATGGTTTCGGAATGTACTAAAATTTCAGCAAACTTGCTATTTATTCCAACTCTTACAGCTTCATTGCCCATATGCTCTGCCTCCTACTAGGTGCACTATTACATTTTCCTTATGATTAATGATCTCCTTTAACTGCCAGCTTCTGGGGATCATGGGTAGTGATAAGCCTGGAAGGGATTGTGGATGAGGGATATTTTCCTATCTTTGCATTAGTAAATTTGTGCTATATTGGCTGTTATTAAGAATACTCCCACACCACAGAATATCCTACTATTTAGTATTTATACTATAAGAACCAGAAACTATGAAAATTGGAAAAATCAAGGTTATTCTGCTAGCTAAAGACAAATCAAGGGAAAAACAACTAAGTCAGAAAGATTTGTTTCTCATTACTCTCCATGTGAAAGAAAATCCACAAAAAGCAATGTGTAGGAGAGAATCAAATCAAGCATGGCATCTTCTAAAATGGCAAAAACCATCATTTAGGATAGAATGTCTTTGTCTTAGAATGTGATGGAGTAGAAACCATGGCAGAATATGCTACTGTTTAAAAGGGACAGTACAGTCTCTAAAGAAACTGCCATTTTTGAATGGTAGTGGGGTATTTGGAAATTTAGTCTGGAGAAAAATTTCACTAAGATGGATAACAAATTATATTATATCCATAATTCCTGAACTTAATATTTATTGTTTGCCAGTTAAGATGAGAAAAGTTTAGCGAATACAGGGTCTTTTCCTCTTGAGTTTATAAATCAGACAATTTATAAACTCTAAAATAAAGTTCATTGGTAATGTTACTATTATCATTACTATTCACATTTTGGTGACTCTTATCTAGGCACTTTTTAGACTTGCTTGATATATATTCCAGGTTCCTTCTCTAATAACATTTTTAATCTGTCAAGACTTGGGGTATTAGTAGCTAGCATGTATGTAGCATTCTAAGACTTACAAAACATTTTATATGTATTATATCGTTTGATCCATACAACAACACTGTGAGATAGGTGCTATTACCTTGATTTTATGAATGAGGAAGCTGAGGCAGATAGAAGTTCAGTGTCTTGCCTAGGGTTCTACAGCTGATTCAGGTCTTCTTGACTCTAAGTCTAGCAGTCTATCACTAAGGAATGTTAGAGGCCATCTAGTCCAGTCTCTTCTTTTTAAAGATGATGAAATGAGGCCTACAAAGGCTAACTAATTTGTCCAAAGAAAGATAGTAAGTGGCAATAGCAGATTTGGAATCCATATCCTCTGGCTCCAAATATAGTACTTTTCCCTTTATTCCCAAATCTAGTACTCTTTCTATACCTACCTCAATTTCTCCTATTTTTCACTCTTCTTATTCAGGTAAATTTTACCTTTTACAATCTCTGTGTGTCTCCTTCACACACACACACACACACATCTAATTTATTACTTTTCTTCTTTCCATTCTGAATTCAAACACTTACTTAAGAAAATCTCTCTTCTTACACCTTTCCTTATTATCTATAAATTTAAAATTTAAAAACCCAGTTGAACAATTAAGTATATAAATAAGCTTTATATTTTCTTATTTTCCATGTAAAGAATTCATTTCCATAGCATTGTGGAAAATGAGATTATTTTAAATATGAGTATAATTCTTCATATTGTGAATTTTTCTAGTCTTTATGTATAAACTATTTATCTGCATGTACACACATGCACACCCATGTACCCACATATAAATCTTATGTTCATGATTATGTTACAGGTTTTTCTCTCTGAGTGTTTTTAGACTGTAAATTCTCCGTGGGCAGAGCTATTTTCTAACACAAATTATATAAACACCCTAACATCTAGTACTATTTGAAGTGGAAATTCCCCAAAATGATGATTCCTCTCCTCCCCCCATAACTCCAAGCAAATAGCCACCTACCATGGAAACCAGAGGTGGAGGAAACCTTACATAAGCATTACTGGGACTTCATGTTCTCTCTATATGCCATGCTATCCTATTCAATAGTATCCTACCTTCTCTATAGAGTCAGGTCCCCAATCCTAATCACTGCTTTGTCCAAAGGCTCAACAGGGTCTCCTTTCTCCTTGGAAACTACATCTATTCATGCTGCAACATGTATTTTCAATGGGGCCAATTACTATTGAGTGTAATTTTACAGAAATTAAGTTAAATATAAAGAAGATACAAAACTATCCCTATTTCCTAAGGCATGATGATTTACTTAGAAAATTCTAGGGAATCAGCAAAGACCCAAACTGATAACTCCAATAAAGCAGTTGTTCAGTCGTGTCCAACTTTTCATGACCCTGTGAACCGTAGCAAGTCAATGCTGGCCACGGGGTTTTCTTGGCAAAGATACTAGAGCAGTTTCCATGTCCTTCTCCAGTGGATTAAAGCCAAGAGAAGCCAAGTGATTTGCCCAGAATTACACAACTAGTAGGTATCTTAAGAGTGGATTTGAACTTAGGTCTTCCTGACTCCAGGCCCTGTGCTCTATCCACAGAGCCTCAGTGTAGGTACAAGCCAGCAAATTGACCCACAAAAATCTACAGGGCTTTTACATAGCAGTAATAAAACCCAGGAGGCCTTGACAGAAAGGAAAATCTCATTCAAAATAAATGCAAAATGCATAAAATATCTGGTAGTCAAAAAACCATACTTAATGCCTGTAGAGTTATAATTATGAAACAATCCTTAAAGAAATAAAGAACAACTTAAATAACTAGAGGAATATTTGCTGCTTATGGCTGGGTTATGCCACTAGAAAAAAATCATAATACTGCCACAATTAATTTATGTATTTAGTTCTTTACCAATAAAGCTACTAAAGAGATACATCACCACATAGTAAATACATAATTTCTCTATAGCTGTGGATATAGTATATAATCAATTTTAGTCTATTATCTATTATTTATTTGAAGGAAGAAAAAATTTAGAATATCCAGGGAAATAATAAGGGGGCAAGGAGAAAGTCCGAGTGAAAGGAGAATAACCTTTTTAGACATTAAACTACATTATAAAGCAGTAATTACAAAAACTATTTAGTGCCGGCTGAAAGAATGAAAATTATATCAGTGGAGCAGAATAGACAAGAAAAAATCAGAAGTGATTGCACTTTATGGAGTACATTAATATATGTTAGTCGTTAGTTGGAAAAGTTGGTCTCACCATTTCAAACCAAAAGATCGTAAGAAAGGACTTAGTTACAGAGACAAATTGTAGAATTTTGGAAATGGAAGAGGTATTTGAGACATCTTATTCTATCCCCGGTAACCCATTATAAAGACAAACTATGTTTTATTTCTTCAGAGCTCTGATGCTAAGGATTCAATTAGTCTATCAACAAGTGTTTATTAAGCACCTATTATATACGAAGTTCTAGGAATAATGAAGCAACTTCTACTGACAAGAAAAAAGTGCTGACAGGGAAGCTGAGAGCAGAGAAGAGAGGAGCACTCCTGTTATGTTCTGGTCCTTGTATGGCAGAATATTCAGTGCCTGGAAAATAACTACTGACAACAGTTTGGCAGTGGCAGTGCATCCTGGAGATCTACTAGATGAAGTTTAAGATCTTGATTTATTGGGTAGAGATCCCCAATATTCCCTACATCTAATACAATTAATTTATACATAGTAATAGTAATAATAGTTTACATTTATATTAGCATTTAGGTTTTACAAAGTACCCGTCATGATTACCCTGTTGACATAACATCAGTGGCAGAAAAAGCACTGGATTTGGAATTGAATGGCCTTAGTCTGAAACTCAGCTCTGCCATTTAACTTTAGGTAAGTCACTCTCCAGACTTTAGTTTCCTTATATGTAAAATGAAAGGACTGATAAGGTTCCTTCTGCCTTGGAATCTGCCCCATCACTAAACTCTTAAAACCTATGGACCTCTCTATCTACCCTGCAGTTAAGAACTTTGACACATATTGTCACCTACAATTGGAGTATGAGCTCCTTAAGAGCAGTAGCAGTGACCCTCATTTTTTCCATTTATATCCCCAGTACTTAGATAGATGCTGTAATAGGAGCAACATTGACCATGGAGTTCCTCTCCATGCCACTCCTCCATTGTAGACTCAGGCCATCTTAATCTGGATTTTTGGTTACTTGTGGTTGTTCCTCCTTTATTTTTAAAGAGGATCAGTGGCATCATAGGTTGATACCTTGACTTGTGCATGAATTGGATTTAAGTGGGGCAGAGTTGTACAAAGTCATCAGCCTCACTGTCTCTTCTAGTGTCATGAAAGTACAGTGGCAAGCCAAAAGTTAGGACAACTGGTGATGCTCCAGGATGCAGTGGATGACCTTGGTGTTTTCAATGTCTGATCAAGTTCTAAGCATTCTTTAGCATTTATGTCAGCTATCTTCATGGTCATTGGAGCAAATTATTTTCATCTGCTCATTCCACTGGGAAGTCTTCACAAGCTTGAGGTAGACTTGTCCCTAACTCACCAAGGGGTTTGAAACATGTTAGTTATCCTTAACCTGGTTTTCCTATCTACCCAAGATAGTTCTTACCAGGGTCTAGATGCTACCCATGCTACAGCTTCTTGGAGCCGCTGGTGGGAGTTGGGTGAGAAGTGGATTCCAAAGGTGGAAAAGAGCCCTGAAAAGGGCTCAGCACCTCATACCAGAGGTACTAGTTCCTTCTGAACACCCTTAATTGGGAAGAAAAGGCCCACCTACATGGAATCAATCACAGTGGATGGATATTCCCAAGCCCTTGAAAGTCATTACTTGCTGCCTTGTTCACCAAAGATGTTTCCTTATGGAGATGAGGGGGACTGCATTTACCTAAACTGAATTATACCTGTTAAATATCCTTTCTATGCCATGGCATAAATCAGTCTTTTTTGTTAACTGTTGAATTATCAACAAATACCTCAATTACTTCCAAAACTGAACCTGAGTTAACAGCATACTAGCCCGATTAGCCACACTCCTCTCTCAATAAAATACAAATCAAAACAAGGCTGAGGTGCTACCTCATATCCAGGGAATTAGTAAAAATAACAAATAATGGCAAGAGTCAATATTGAATATATTATGGAAAGGTGGTACACTGAAGTATTGTTGGTGGAACTGTGAACAGATTCAATTATTCTGTAAAGCAATTTGAAATTATTAAGGACTAAAATGATTATGTCCTTTGACCTGGAGAAACCACCCTTGAGACATGTAACCAAGGATATTCTGGTAAATATTTAACCACTGACTGTCTGGAAAAAAAAATGTACTCATGATATACTTTTAAGTTTAATTTTCCTTATTCTACACCAATTTCTTAAGTCTAGACAATCAACAAAATAATAAATCAAGCTATGATTTATAGCAATAACTAATGGCCATGGTGTAAATACTCACACTGAAAATTTAATAATTGGGAGTCAGTTCAAGCTGACCCTAGCCCTCCTCTGTTATATGGTCAAAGAGATCAGTGACAAAAAGAAAGTCCTCATATACTGGAAGATATTTATATCAGCACTTGTAGCAGCAAAGAACTGGCAAAAAAGTACATGCCCATAGATTGGGGAAAGGCTCCTGAGCCATAAACATAATAATAGCTCACATTTATAAAGCTTCTTAAGGTTTATTAAGTGCTTTATATATCTTAACTCATTTGATCTTCACAACAACCTTGTGAAGCAAATGTTATTATCATCTCTGTTTTACATATGATGAAACTGAGACACAGAGAGGATAAGTGCTTTGCCCAAGAGCACATAACTAATAAATGTTTAACATAGGGTTTGAACTCAACTCTTCCTGATTCCAAAAGTCCCAAGCTCTGATCATTAAGCTACCTAACTACCTCCAGTGCTATGATGAACGAAATGGTGAATATGATGAATACAGAGGAACATGGTGGGTCTTTCATGAACTGCTGAAAATTAAAATGAACAAAACCAAGAAAATAATATACACAATGACTGTAACAATGCAACTAAAAAAGTGACACCATAAAAACATTAGAAACTGAATACTCTTAAACTTATAAGTCTCAACTTTAGTTCCAACATGAGATGTGAGAAAGTACAACACTCTGCCCTCCCCCTCCATTTCTTTGTAGAAGTCAAAGACTATGAGTATTGCATATGATGTCTTATATTTGAAATATGTTGGTTAGTTTTGCTGAACTTTCTTCCTTCCCCTCACCTCTTATTTTATGCTAATCAACAAAGAGATTTGCTAGGGCAGGAAAGTCAAGTGTTATTAAGAGGAAAAAGTCTGTACTATCTAGTTAAATCCTCCCCCTCTCCACTCAAGGTAACTGGTAGACTTTCACATGTGATATTCTACGGCAGGACATATCTTTACAGACACAAAGTTGACTGAAAGATGAGAAAATATAAAATCCTGCTGTGCTGATTATTTGTTGACTATTTTTAAAAAGCACTTGAAAGGAGACAAGATGGTGGAGTGAGTCATTGCTTTTAAATCTACTCTCCCCCTCACTACCTTAAAATAATTCTTTAAGTGCCACACAAAGAAGAGAAAGGAAAAAACAATACCCTCAAGGTAATTGGCATAGAAAAAACAACAGAAGACCAAGCCATCCAGAATTATTATAGTCCTATAGTGCCTTCTTTCCTCAGACCTGGCCAGACTCAGGCCCTATTAGGACTAGGTAGACTAAGCCACTGAGTCTCTCCTTCCCAGTACTATTGCATGTTTATCAAACCACTAATTCTTCTCTCCTGCACTCTGCTTCCCCCTGCACACCTCCAAAAAAACCCCCCAAACAATAAAACCAGGTCCAGTCCTAGAAGCCTGAACCCATATTTCCACTACATACTCAGAACAGCTCCACCCAGGAATGGGCTCAGTCTCTTGAGGAGAAGCTTTATACTCATACAGCCCAGGACCTTGGCTCTGTCCAGGGTCTGAGTTCCACCAAAGGTAAAGCCCATCACCTGCATGATCCAGGATGAGTCAAAAATGACAATATTCACTTACTTGCCCTTATAACTTTGATGTCACATGTTTTCATGGTAAGGTCAAGCCCTACTTTATTCACTAGTAGAAAGAATAGAGTAGCGAAAGACATTAGAAAGACATTAGCTATTTCTACCTGCCTATGTGGAAATAAAAGATGTGAGGGGGTAGAGAACAAATACAAACTTCCATAAGGGGCTTGTGTGTGCAATCCCTTTCTAGGTCTTATGGAGAGCTGAAGCAGGAGCAAGAGACAGTCTTTGTCTATCTGTACATAGTTAAGTCTAATCTCCACGCTCATCAAATGAGATAATATTTTTAAAGCTCTTAACATAGTACCTAGCATATAGTAGGCTCTTAATAAATACTTGCTCCCTCTTATCTCCCTTTGTTCTTGAAGAACATGCTCAGAAATCAATTCATCTTAGGTGATAAGCTTTCTCTCATCAACAGACTTTGAAAGTTGTTATGAAACCAATATAAATGACTTAAAAAACAGATGCTGTGCTATATCAAAATCAAGTCTTTAAATTTTTTTAAAAAAATTCTTAACTTAAACTCCTCCCCCCTGCCCTGCCAAAGACTGCTCTCCATTCATACACACAAAAAACCAAAAAAATTGAGATTTTATATCAAACAGTGAATCTCCACTTCACTTTTGATTTTGTTTTTGTTTTTTAACTATGTCAGCCAAACTGGTATTGGCTTCAAATCTATGAGTGACTGGAGCTGAATAGAATAGAATACAGAGAGGACAGTCACGACACAAGAAGAAGTTTAACTTTGAAGTGAGGAAAATGCTTGCAAGTGGAAGTCCTTTTGCGTAGGAGAGTTTGACGTTCTGGGGCAAAGACAGTGCTTTGTGTACGTAAAAAAAAACCCACAAGTGGGATGGACCATGACATAATCACTCTTAGGTCTTGAGTAGCAGTTCTTATGGCAGGTTCATGCTTGGGCAATGAAGGCATTCCTGGTTCTTGTGGGAACAGTGTCCAATTTGATTGTTTCACAGTGGGGTGCACAACCAGAGTTAGTGTGGCAGTTACAGGAGTGCAGTACCTGGTTTGGTTCACTTAACTGTTACAAGAAATAGGGATCATAAACATTTCAAGAAGTATGATGGATGGCTCTCAGGTCTCTGAGAAATAGACTGGTGGGGTGGGATGCTCCAACAAATCTAAACATAAATATAAACCCTCAGTGACCACCTGGTGCTGGTCAAAGCAATACCCTGCTAGAAGGTGAGATCATCTAGAGCACAAAGGATTGTTGTTATACATGCCAAGCTCAGGGCACATCCTGATTGTCCGGCCTTAGCTCTGGGAAACAAGGTGTTTCCAAACTATTTTGGCAACTGTAACAAATAATTTTTTAATAAGTATATAATAAATTTAAACATTACTTTAAAAACTTTCCTGTGTCTATGCTTCCGCCTGAACTTTTGTTTTCTTCTGTGTACTTAACAAAAAATGTTACAATGCTCTTCTTTATTGGCATCACCCCTGCTGTCCCTCCGCAGAGAAGAGCCGCTCCCCCAGCTAGCTAGGAGAAAGGAGGAAAAACTCTCATAATAAATAAGCACAGTCAAGCAAAATGAATCCACACAGTGATCGTGTCTAAAAATGTATGTCTACCATCTCTCAGAAGGTGGGTAATATCCTTCTTAGTTCTTGCTTTGGTCATAGTTCTTAAATCTTTCAATGTTTTTATATTTGCTTTCCTTACAATTTTTTTTCTGGTAAATTGTTCTCCTATATCAGTTCTTTTCACTCAGTTCTCTGTTGTATTACCCAGGATTATCTGAAATCATCTCTTTTATAATTTCTATGGTGCAATAATATTCCATTACATTTATAAACCACAATTTATTCAAGCATTCCCCAGTTGTCTAAGAGGCCATCTCATGTAAGGCACCCCCTTTGATTCTGATTCCTTGATTTTCTCAAACCTCCTCCTTCTCCCCTTTAATAATCCCTTCAGGATCAGGAATTTGTTTTTACTTCCATTTCCTTCCTGGTATTACCATTCTTATCTGCTCCTCTCTGCACCACCCTCCCTTTATATCTGCTTGTTTCTCTGTTGAATCTGATGTATTTCTACGCTGATCTCTCTATCTGTTCAACCTTCCTTTGTTTCAGTTAAAAGTGAGGTTCATTAATGCCTGCTCCTTTTCCATTCTTTCCTCCATGTTTGTATATTCTTATACCTCCCAATTATAAGAAATAGCAATTTCTATCACCTTCTTTCTCTTTTTAACATCTATGTTGTCTCACAGGTGCATTGCTTTTTTATTTTTATTTTTTGGCTTTCCTTTCTCTTTTCCCTCTTAAAACCCTCAGAATAGAATTAAAGCTACCCCTCCCAGCCCTCACCAGGACATCTGTTTTTCCTTATTTAACTCCCCTTTGAAGATGTTAAGCTTCAAAAGGGATATGTTTTTTCTCTCCCAGGAGAATTGCAACACTGTATCATCATATAGCTCCTTCTAATTGATAAAATAAATTTACCTTTCTAGGTTTATTTGAATTCTTACATTTGTATTTCAAAGTTTCTACTTAGCTCTAGTCTTCTTAAAAGAAATTCTTGAAAGTTCTCTACTGTATTAAAAATCCATTTCCCACCAGCAGGATTACATTCACCTTTAAAAGATATTATTTTTAGTTGTGAGCCTATATCCTTTGCCTTTCAGGATACTGTATTCTAAAACCTCCTATGGTTTTTTAGTAGAAGCAATCCAGGGTTTATGTGGTACCGACTATGGTGTCTTGGTACCTGAAATGCTTCTTTCTGGATGCTTGTAGGATTTTTCCTTTTATATCAGAGTTCTGGATTTTGACTATAACTTTCCTGGGATCTTTCCTTTGGCAGTTTGTTTCAGGATGTGGCTAGTAGATTTTTTTCTTCTGTTTTTGTCCTCTGGTTCTAATAGATCTGGACAGTTTTCATTTATGATTCCTTGAAATAATGTCCAGGCCTTTTTTGGAATGGGGGAGGGGAATAGGGAGATTGGAATGAGCAATCATGGTTTTCAGGGAGTGCAATGATTCTTAATTTATATTTCAACCTTTTTTCCTCCCAAGGTCAGTTGTTTTTATGAAATATCTTACATTTTTTTCTTTTTCTTATTTTCTTTTGAGTCTTTTGATTTAGTTCTAACATTTCTTACTGTCTCACAGGGTCATTGATTTTGGTTTTGTCTATTCTAGTTTTTAGAGATTCGACTTTAGAGATTCCTCATCTACACCATAGAATTGGCTCAAACTCAGACAAGCTCCTGAAGGAACTATATTCTGGTCTTGAAATCCTAGAGACTTCAAATGTCATTTTGTTGCTAGGCCAACTTACCTCATTAATTGCTGTTATAACTCACTACTTGGCTCTTTGTATAGACACAACTGTATGTATACAGGCTTAGCCTCTCTGCCTTGGGTCTCCTTGGTCCTAGAGGAGTCTAGTTTCCCTCCTCCAAATGAATCAAGAAGCCTTTTGATGACAACCTCACTCCAAACAACTCAAGTTGCTTTTCAGAAGCTAGGATCTTCTTCCTTCTTCCTCTGGAGACTTCTGGACCCTGTCTTGGTTTTCTTGACTAAATGCCTCATATGGTCCTAATGTACCTGACACCTCTTGCTCTATTAATCCCACCTAGTTGCAGGCCTAGTCACAGAGGGTAAAAAAAGAATCATATATATTTCATCACTGTAATTCAGTTTAAATGTATAGTTTTTGTTCAGCAATTCATTGAATTGGATGATCTGAATTGGATCTATTAACACATGATGACATTTTCACCAAAAATGAATTCAAAAGTGGCAAAGAAGTCACACCTTAATTGAAGGATCACTTACTGATTCTCTTCACAGAGGTGAATAAAAGAGATGGTCTTTATCCTGCCAAAGGCAAAAACCATTAGTGCTCTCCCTTTGAGGCTGTCTCTAATTTACACTGTATGTAAATACACTTCTATGCTTGCAGTCATTTGCATCATGCCTCCTCCACTATATATTGTGAGATTTTTGAGGGCAGGTTAGGTCTTTTTGTCTTTCTTTGTATCCCCATCATGTGGCATGGTGCCTGGAACATAGGAAGCATTTAATAAATGTTTGTTGAAGATGATGACATAGTAACTACAAAGTAGAAAAGCCATTCCATGGGACACATGGCACACGGTTATCTTACCTTTCAGTGTTCCCAGTAATCATGAGTGACCAGATTAAAATTAAGATTGATGATTGAATTTATATGCCCACACATTCTTTAGGATAAAGAAATTATATTAACCTGACAAATTTCTCCTAAATAAGTAAATGTATCTATATCTATATATATATATCTTGGTATTATATTATTTAATACAAAAGCAGGCAAATGGGAGGATGCTGAAAAGCGTATTGGAGGATGTGGTTCAGGATAAAGAAAGAAAAGTGGCAAAAGACTTGCAGATTTCTCAGAGAAGAAAATTGAAAGATGCTGGATATGGCAACCACTGAACAACACAACTGCTGGGATTTACATTATCTTAACATACAGGAAATGACTAGTTACAGATAAAGCTGTCATTTGAGAATAGGTTCTCTCTTTATGGTCAGACCACGCACTGTTTAAAGTTCGAGGTTGGGTCAAATACCAAATTAGAAGAAAGGATAAGAATGAGAAGACAGTATTAATGTTGGATAGATACATCATTGATATAGTAAAAATTATGGAATGCAACACCAAAGAAGGCTAGGTCTTATTTATACTGCTAGATATATAAAGCTAGAGTGGTAACCACTCAGCAATAATTTAAAGTATATTAGCAGAGAATTAATTTTGACTGTGGAATTGAGCAATGAGAGTACTTCTTTCTTCCCTGAATATCATTCATTGGGAGTGACCTAAGAGCTATGTTATCAGGTAAGAGCTGAGGTCCTTTGTACTGGGGTCAGTCATCCTGAGCATCAAATTACCCTTCCATTACCCCAATATGACTGACACAAGATAGCTTCCTGGTTCCTTCCTGTTAACTATGAAAGGAGGGTCTGGCCTCCTTCACACCCCACATCCATGAAAAAACAGCATTGGGCCATCCCATGAAGTAGATCTTAATAGTGGGCCTCAAAGTAGCTCAATCATCAAATACTACAGGTTAAATTCCCAGAGCCTCATACTCTTGTTTCTATTTGGTGCCTATAACCTACCACCAGAACTTAATTTAGGGCTAAGATGTAGGGTCAGACTTATGCAGTCGCCAACATTAGTGCATCCCTGACACCAACCAATCAAATAACAAGTAATTATAAAGGGCGTACTGTATTCCAGGCACTTTGCTAAGTTCTGAGAATATGAAGGAAGGAAGGAAGGAAGGAAGGAAAGAAGGAAGGAAGGAAGGAAGGAAGGAAGGAAGGAAGGAAGGAAGGAAGGAAGGAAGGAAGGAAGGAAGGAAGGAAGGGACAAAAACAGTCCTTTCAATGGCGAGCTGGCGTATGGGGAGGTGACCAGCTGATAAGAAAACATGAGAGGTGTTTGATCTTAATTAATCCTTATTTCCCATTATATTCTTGTGCTTTGGGTAATTTTCCAGTTCCAGTATCAATCACCACCTGACTGCTGAGCATACTTAGATGGTAGGCATGATTTTCATTGTGTGCATATATACAGATGTACTCTTACCTCTCAAATAGCTCTGTATCAGGGCAAGGGGTTGTTTTGCTATTGTTAGCCTAGACATTTTGGCTATATTAATTACATTTCTCTACTTACATCTGAACACAAGTGGGATTGATGCTCTTGGAATTCATATAGCTTTTAAGCTGTAATGTGATAACCACAAAGAAAAATGGTAAAGATTTGATTCAGGCAATACCTGAGACCAAACTTGTACCATGGGCTTCTAGCTTTGGCCAAGGTTATGAGGTTACAAGGAGAGTTTGATCTCTGGGCCTCAGAGGTCACTTTCTAGTCATTCTCCCCTGACTATGCCTTGAGTTTATGCTAAAGAAGAATTACAGAGTGGTCCAGTTTATTTATCATGTTTAATTCCTCCCTTCTCTTCATTGTATATTGGATATATGACACAGTCATCTGTCAAAGGAGAGCTGATTTTTATTTCTTTTTAAACTTGTTTCATATCTGGCCCATATTTGAGAGGAGTCTGGGGAGGGAAATGGGGAAAATTGAAATATCCTTCTTGTCTATTTTTTGTTGGGTTGTAATTTGAAACTAGAGTAAACAAAGAGCAACATAGCTCAATGATATCCTCACGGAATCATGGCAGAGAGGAAAGAACACAACTGGTGTCAGAGGACTTGGGTCTATTACTTTCTACCTGTGTGACCTTCAGCAAGTCACTTGGGCCTTTTGGGTCTTAGTTTCTTCTTGTATTAAAAAAAGGGACTTGAATGATGATTCAGGGACTTATTCTTCCCTAAGGCTAGATTTAGAGTGTCAACTGGACATGTACTGGGTGGCTAGAGCTGGAATAGAGCAGGTTAGAGACAGATGAGTCAGGACACAAATAGAAGTTTAATTAATTTCAGAGTGAGGAAGACAAGGCCTGTAGGTGGAAGCACCCCTCCTAAGAAGGAGAGCTTAACATGCTGGACCAAAGACAGGTCTTATATACATAAAAACCACAAGTGGGTTGGATCATGACATAAATATTTTTAGATCTTGAGTTACTGTTCTCATGGTTGGCAACTTCTTGGGTTCTATGGGAACAGTCATTGTCTCAAGTCTTAGAGGTCTTGCCACCTTGCAGGATACAGAACCAGAGTTCTGTGATGGAAACAGGAGTATAATAAGAGGAACAGGGATTGTAAACATGTGATGGATGGCCCTGTGAAATAGAGGGAGCTAAATCCCTCCGTGAACACCTGGTGCTGGTCCAAGCAATACATTTTGCCAGAGGGTGAGGTCATTCCAGAGCACAAAGGATTATTGTTATGCCAAATTCACAGCTTCTTGTTCCAAGCTCAGACTGTTTGCTGGGCCTTAATTCTGGGAAACAGGGTATCTCCAAAATATTTTGACAAGAGAAAAATATGCAAATGGGCTGCGGGGGAGAAATTTACCTTTTCTTCCCCCAATTTCATTTTAAAAAAATTTTAGTTTTCAACATTCACTTCCATAAGATTTTGAGTTCCAAATTTTCTCCCTATCTTTTCTCTCATCCTACCCATGATGGCATGTGTTTTGATTACCCCTTCCCTCAATCTGTCCTCCCTTCTATCACCTGCCTTCCTTCTCTTATCTCCTTCCTCTTCTATTTTCCTGTTGGGTAAACTAGATTTCTATACCCCATTGCTTGTGTATCTTATTTCCCAGTTGCATGTAAAAATAATTTTTAACGTTCACTTTTTAAAGCTTTGAGTTCCAAAGTCTCTCCCTTCCTCCCTTCCCAACCCAGCCTCATTGAGAGGGCAAGCAATTCAATATAGGTTATTAATATGTAGTCATGCAAAACACTTCCATAATAGTCATGTTGTGAAAGATTAACTGTATTTCCCTCCATCCTATTCTGCCCTCTATTTATTCTATTCTCTCCTTTGATCTTATTCCTCCTTAAAGGTGTTTGCTTCTGATTACCCACTCCTCCAATCTGCCCTCCCTTCTGCCTCTCATCCTTCCCTTATTCCTTTCCTCCCTACTTTCTTGTAGGGCAAGATACATTTCCATACCTAAGTGAGTGTGTGTGTTATTCTCTCCTAAAGTCAAATCTGATGAGACTAAGGATCATTCATTCCCTCTTACCTCCCTCCTCTCCCTGCTCCACTGTAAAAGCTTTTTCTTGCCCTATTCTACTTCTTGTTTTCTCCTTCTCCCAGTATATTTCTCTTTCACTCCTTAATTGTATTTTTTAGATATCATTACTTCATATTCTTTTGTGTCTTTTGTCTATATATATATATTCCGTCCAACTACCCTAATAATGAAAATGGTCTCTTGAGTTACAAATATCATCTTTCTATGTAGGAATATAAACATTTAATGAGTACCTTATGATTTTTCTTTCCTGTTTACCTTTTCATGCTTCTTTTGAATCTTGTATTTGAAAGTCAGTTTTTCTATTTAGCTCTGATTTCTCAAGAATGCTTTAAATTCCTCTGTCATTGAATATCATTGCTTTCCCCCTCATTGCCTACACTCAGTTTTGCTGGTTAGGGGATTCTTGGTTTTAATTCTAGCTTCTTCAACCTCCAGAATATCATATTCCAAGACCTCCAATACCTCAATGTAGAAGCTGCTAAATTTTATGTTATCATGATTGTGTTTCCACAATATCTGAATTGTTTCTTTTCAGCTGCTTGCAATATTTTCTCCTTGACCTAGGAACTCTGGAATTTGGTTATAATATTCCTGGCACTTTTCCTTTTGGGATCTCTTTCAGGAGGTGATCAGTAGATTCTTCCCATTTCTATTTTCCCCTCTTTTTCTCGAATATCATGGTAGTTTTTCTAGATAATTTCCTGAAAGATGATGTTTAGGTTCTTTTTTTTCATCATAGCTTTCAGGTAGTTCAGTAATTTAAAAATTCTCCCTCCTAGATCTATTGTTTAGGTCAGTTGTTTTTCCAATGAGATATTTTACATTGTCTTCTTTTTTTTTCAGTCTTTTTGGTTTTGTTCTATAATTTCTTGATTTCTCGTAGAGTCATTAGTTTCTAGTTGTTCCATTCTAATTTTATTATTTTTTTCAGTGAGTTTTTGAACTCCTTTTCTAATGGTGGATTCTGGTTTTTTGTTTTTGTTTTTGTTTTTTTTGTTTTTTTAAGACATTCTTCTCCTCATTGACTTTTTGGACCTCTTTTGTCATGTGGGTTAGTCTATTTTTTAAAAAAAAAAAAATTTATTTTTAGTTTTCAACATTCACTTCCACAAGATTTTGAGCTCCAAATTTTCTCCCCATTTCTTCCCTCTGCCCATCCCAAGACATAATGCATTTTGATTACCCCTTTCCCCAATCTGTCCTCCCTTCTATTGCACATCTCCCTTCTTTCATCCCCTTCCCCTTTATTTTCTTGTAGGGCAAGATAGATTTCTATACTCCTTTGCCTGTATGTCTTATTTCTCAGTTGCACATAAAAACAATATTTAACATTCATTTTTAGAACTTTGAGTTCCAACTTCTCTCCCTTCTTCCCTCCTCACTCATTTCCACTGAGAAGGCATGCAGTTTATTGTAGGTTATGCATGTGTAGTCTTGCAAAACACTTCCATAATAGTCATGATATGAAAGACTCTATTTCCCTTCATCCTATCTGCCCCATTTTGACCCTATCCCTCCTTGAAAGAATTTACTTCTAAATACTCCCTCCTCCAAATTGTGCTCCCTTCTCTCATCCCCCAATCTCCTGTTTATCCCCTTCCCCTGCTTTCCTGTAGTGTAAAATAGATTTTCAAACCAAATTGAGTGTGCATGTTATTTCCTCCTTAAGCCAAATCCAATGAGGGTAAGGTTCACTCTTTCCCTCTCACCTCTCACCTCTTCCCCTCCATTGAGAAAGTTTTTCTTGCCTTTTTTATGTGAGAGATAGTTTACCCCATTCTATTTCTCCCTTTTTCCTTCTCCCAATATATTCCTGTCTCACCCCTTAAGTTTATTTTTTTTTAGATATCATCCCTTCATATTCAACTCACCCTGTGCCCTCTGTCTATATGTATATAATTCCTCCAACTACTCTAATACTGAGAAAAGTCTCAAGAGTTACAAATATGATCTTTCCATGTAGGAGTATACACAGTTTAACTGTAGTAAGTTCCTTATGCTTTTTCTTTCCTGTTTACCTTTTGATGCTTCTCTTGATTCTTGCATTTGAAAGTCAAATTTTCTATTCAACTCTGGTCTTTTCATCAGGAATACTTGAAAGTCTTCTATTTCATTGAATGACCATTCTTTTTCCCTTAAAGTATTATACTCCATTTTGCTGGACAGGTGATTCTTGGTTTTAATCCTAGCTCCTTTGACCTCCAGAATATCATATTCCAAGCCCTCCAATTCCTTAATGCAGAAGCTGCTAGATCTTGTGTTATCATGATTGTGTTTCCACAATACTCAAAGTGTTTTCTTCTGGCTACTTGCAATATTTTCTCCTTGATCTGGGAGCTCTGGAATTTGGCTACAATATTCCTAGGAAATTTCCTTTTGGGATCTCTTTCAGGAGGTGATCAGTGGATTCTTTCCATTTCTATTTTACCCTCTAGTTCTAGAATATCAGGGCAGTTTTCTTTGATAATTTCTTGAAAGATGATGTCTAGGCTTTTTTTTTTCATCATGGCTTTCAGGTAGTCCAATAATTTTTAAATTGTCTCTCCTAGATTTATTTTCCAGGTCAGTTGTTTTTCCAATGAGATATTTCACATTATCTTCCATTTTTTCATTCCTTTGGATTGTTTTATAATTTCTTGATTTTTTGTAAAGTCATTAGATTCCATCTGTTCCATTCTAATCTTTAAGGAATTATATTTTTCAGTGAACTTTTGGATCTCTTTTTCCATATGGCCAATTTTTCTTTCTAAGGCATTCTTCTCTTTATTGGTTTTCTTGGATCTCTTTTGACATTTGGATTTGTCTATTTTTCAAGGTACTATTTTCTTCAGCATTTTTGGGGTCCCCTTTAGCAAGCAGTTGACTTGTTTTTCATGATTTTCTTACATCACTCTCATTTCTCTTCCCGATTTTTGCTCTACTTCTCTTACTTGATTTTTAAAATTCTTTTTGAGCTCTTCCGTGGCCTGAGACCAATTCATCCTTTTCTTGGATTCTTTGGATGTAGTAGTTTTGACTTTGTTGTCAACTTCTTATCATATGCTTTGATCTTCCATATCACTAAAGTAAGATTCTATAGTCTGAGTTTTTCCACCACTATTTGTTCATTTCCCCAGCCAATTCCTTGACTTTTTAGCTCTTTGTTAAGGTAGGGCTCTGCTTCCAGTATGGAGGGTGTACTATCTCAAGCTTCAGGGGATCTCTGCAGTTTTTTTTCAGAGATACTTCTAGGGACCTGTAAGTTTCCAGTTCTTCTAAGGTTATGTAATCTAAGGAGAAATGTTTACTCCTCTCCTGCAATGTGCTCTGATCTGTGAATGACCACAAGCACTCTTTTCTGCCCTGGAATTGTGAAGAGGGTTCATTCTCCACTGCTGACACAAGCTTTGCTATGCCAGGTGCTCATCCTCACCCCAAGACAGCCACCTTTTGATTAGTTGTTTGATACCCTTACTGTGTGTGGGTTGAAAGCTATGGAAGCAGCTGCCACTGCTACTGCTGCCACCACCTTGGGACTGGTTTGTGCTCCTCTCTCACCCAGATCTGACAGACCTTTCCCACTGACCTTCTAACTTGTATTTGGCATTTGTGGATTGAGAAGTCGGAAACCACCTCAGTTGCCAGTGATTCAGCCCCCTGAGACTGGCTCCAGGTTTCCTGGGGCCTGGTCTGCACCAGCATGATCCATACTGGACTGTGCTCCTCTCCCAACCTGGCACAACAGACCTTTTCTGTTGACCATCCAGGTTGTCTTGGACTAGAAATTGTCACTGTCTTTTTTTGTGGGTTCTACTGCTCCAGAATTTGTTTAGAGTCATTTTTTACAGGTATTTGTTGGAGTTTGGGGGACAGCTCAAGCAAGTATCTGCTATTACTTCATCATCTTGGCTCCACCCCAGAAATTTACCTTTTAAAGGCCAATAAGAATATTATAGCATTCTTCCAGCCACAGAAAAAGCATTTCTTTGAAAAAAAATTGATACCCTTTTTACGTCACATTCATTTTGAAATATAATCCCCCTCCTCCATCCTCTACTGTGAGCCATCTCTTACTATAAAGATTAGAAAAGAAATAGAAAACCAAATTCTGCAAAATTGATACATTATATCTGACAGAGAACCAACATTTCTCACTGTTAATTATTATACTTTTACCAAGTAAATACAGCAGATATCTCAAAACATTGTTGCATTTTCCCAAAGTTCTATTCTTAACAAACCCATTAAACAAAGCTATTGTCACAAACACGTTATCAAAAAGTACGTTACTTTAGTTGAAGTTCTAATATAGTAACAAAAAATTTAAAAGCAAATTGTCAAGAATAAGCTGCAATAAGAATTGTAGCCATTGTGTTCTTTATCTATACAAAAAGCATACTCTTTGAAGGTCATTGCTTTGGAGAATTGCTGTTCTCAGTTCTCTATTCTAACAGGTGTAGCAACTTGACTGTTTATTGTAACTCATTCTGTGTTAGTGAAGCCTGAAAGCTTTTATACCTGGGTTGCTGCACTTTCTCTGTGACTTTCCTAGCTTTTTCTCTGGAGGACACTCAACTCGTTTGATTCCTAATTTGCAAATTCCTACCACAGGCCTTATGTAAACAATAACCGCTTTCAGTTGTTTCTGGCAATTTCTCATGTAACAACAATAGTTTTCAGATACATTAAATTTTGCAAAAACCTGGAGACTCAATTGAACGTCACAATAACTCCATGACCTAGAGGATGACAAAGTATAGGAAGTTAACATTTATGTAATTCCTACTATGTGTGAGGCACTGTGCTAAGTTTTTTGTTTGTTTGCAAACAAATATCTCATTTTATCCTCACAACTGTGGGAAGTAGGTGCTATCATTCCCATTTTATAGTTGGGGAAACTGAGACAAACAGAAGTTAAGTGACTTGTCTGAGATCACACAAGCTAGTAAGTGCTTGAGACAGATTTGAACTTGAGTCACTCACAATTCCAGGTCCAGCATTCTGTATACTGTGTCACCAGTTGCTTCTGCACTAAAAGTGCAGACCGTCAGTACCTTCCCTTATTTCTGTCTCTGTTCATATTTCCACATTTCACTGAGTGAGGCTTTTTCAATCCCACAGGAAATTTAAAATGGATAGCTATTTTAATTTATATTTTTAATATATTATTTATATGTATCACCAAGACCTTTTAGTGTATGCAAGCAGAATGAATTGAAAAATTCATCAAGGCACTTTTTTTTTTGCTTTCCTGCCCTTCCCCAACCAGAGTGTTTTTGAAAATGCATTGTAGACAAGATTAAGAAACATGGGTATATGATAATAGTTAGGAAGATTTGAACCTCATAGCATGATCAAACTCAAAGAATAATCAGTAATGATTTAATATCAACTTAGAAGGAGGTTTCCAGTGGATTCTCTTATAAGGCTGTGCTTAGCTGTACATCATTCATCCTTTAAATTAACTAATTGGATAAAATTGTAGAAGATATGTCTTTTAAAGGTCTTATTTAGTATTTCATTTTTTCCCAGTTCTATGAGAAAACAATTTTAACATTCTTTTTTCCTTCAAATTTTGAAGAATTCTCTCCCTCCCTCCCCTTCTCCCTTATTGAGAAGGCAATGTTTGCCAAATTTGTAGATGACATGAAGCTTTAAGGGATCGCTAATGTGTTGGATGACAGAGACAAGATCTAGGAAGATTAGCACAGGCTAGTACATATAGCTGAATCAAATAAGCTTAAGTCCAAAACTGAGGTCATTACTTTCCCTTTAAACCCTCTCCTCTTCCCAACTTTTTTTTTAGAGTTGAAGGTACCACCATCTTCCCAGTCCACCAGGCTTGCAACCTGGATGTTATCCTCAGCTCCTCGGTATCTCCACCTCCAACCTCCCCAGCCCCAATCCATATCCAATCTGTTGCTAAGGCCTGTTGGTTCTACCTTTCCAACATCTCAGAAATATGTTCCTTTTTTTCCTCTGATACTACTACCATATTGTTACAGACCCTCATCATCTCATGCTTAGACTATTGCAATAGCCTGCTGGTGGGTCTGCCTGACACAAGTCTCTCCCTACTGTAATCCATCCTCCGTTTAACTGCCAAGTCAAATGAGATAACATTTGTGAAAAGGGCTTAGTACAGTGCCTGGCATATAGTGGGCACTATATAAATGTTTATTCCCCCAAACATAAATATCTCCCTATCACCTTCAGGATAAAACAGAAAATCCCTTTTGGTGTTCAAAGCCCTTCATAAGCCAGCCAGTTCCCTGCTCCCCCTCACTGACCCTCCAACCCATACTTTTGTCTAGTGACACTAGCCTCCTTGCTGTTCCTGGAACAAGACATTCCATCTTGGCTTGTATTTTCAATGGCTATCATCCATGCCTGGTATGCTCTCCTTCCTCATCTCTGCCTCCTGGATTCTTTCAAGTCCCAAATAAAATCCAACTCCTTGATTTCAGTGTCTTTCCTCTGTTGACTACTTCCTATTTATCCTGTATGTAGCTAGTTTGTTTTTATTTGCTTGTTGTCTGCCCCATGAGATTTTGAGTGCCTTGAGGGTTAAGGACTGTCCTTTACCTTTCTCTGTATACTCAGTACTGTACTTGGTATATAGTAAATACTTAATAAATGCTTGTTGATGGACTGGATACATGTAAAGTTTAACACCTGGGTTCAAGGAATTGAATTCATACTTAAAGAATGGGACAGTCTTGACTTTCCAAATATTCTTGAGAAAAAGACCTGGGGACTTTTTTTAAGGTCAGTGAGTCAATAGCATGACACATACAGTAGCCCCAAAGACTGATACAATCTTAGGTTAGCATAGTGTCTTGAATGAGGGAGGTCATGTTGTACTCTGGTCAGACAACATCTAGAGTAATATATTTTAGAGAGGTCATATACAAGTTAGAGCATTACTGGAAAAGGGTGCCCAGGATGGTGGGAACTCAAGAATATGACATCTCCTACATGAATACTTATTGCCCCAAACTGCTAGGACCTCTCCCTACTCCCAAAATTTCCTAGTATATACTTTGTATACATTTTGAATTTACTTATGTGTATTTACTTTGTATACATTTTGAATTTACTTCTGTATATTTATTTTGTATAGATTTCAAATTTACTTGTATACTTTGCATGCATTTTGAATTTTCTTATCTATGTTCACTTTCTATCTATTTCATATAGTTGATATTGTATACATTTTATATTTATTTACATGTGTGCGTATAAATTGTATGTATAACATAGTATTTCCCTAAATAGAGGAATGTAGGTTCATTGATGGCAGGGGCTACTTCATAGTTGTATTTGTATCCCCAGTGTCTGGGATAGTGTATGGCACATAGTAAGTGCTTCTTGTTCTTGTTCAGTTATTTTTATCTTGTCTAACTCTTTGTGATCTCCTTTGGGGTTTTCTTTGTAAAGATACTGGACTGGTTTGCCATTTCCTTCTCCAGCTCATTTGACAGATAAGGAAATGGTAGCAAACAGGGTTAAATAACTTGCCCAACATCACACAATTGGGAAGTATCTGAGGCCAAATCTGAACTCAGGTCTTCCTGATTTCAGGCACAGTGCTGTATCTACTCTATCCACTGTGTCAATAATAATAGGAGAATATGACGTGTATGCAAATATAAGGTTGGCAATAAGTGCAGAGATGAGATTCTAAGTTTTATAGCTGTACTATAATAATTTACTATAGATGGTATCCTTAAGGACAGGAAATTTCTATATTCTTCAATGCCTAACACAGTTCATTGCACATAGTAGGTACATAAGAAATATTTGTTTAATTAGTGGATGAATGAATATACTCATACTCATACAGGAGGAGAATTTGGATCAGGTTCACATTTCTTTTTTGTTGTGGCAGTAGTGGAAGTTAAATTTCTTTGGCCTGGCCCCCCCTTTTATTTTCTTCTTAAGAGATCTTATTTTCTTTTGAGTCAAAAAGCAAAACCAAATGCAAAAAAGCAAACCTTGCTACTTTTCTGCTTAAAGTTTTATAAGAAAAATTATCCTTTAATAGTTGTTGGTGGAAGAGAATGGTGAAAGAACACTGTTTGGGTGGCTTCCAATAGTTTCAAAATGATGTCATAACAAAAGATAACTTTTTGCCTTGTTTACTTTTGGCCCACTTATCTCTTTAAAGTTTTGCAATATGAATTACTTCAGTTATGAAAAGTGGTGGGGAAAAGGCTGCCACCATGGCCCCTTACCAATGTTCATGCTGTCAATATTATCAAGTTCATACTTCCCCCGGTAGTCTGGAGTCTGTTCTTGTGGTTTTTCCAATTACCTGACCATGGCAAGAATGGTAGGACAACCATGTGGCCGTATCAGTTGATGTTAGTGGAATGCCATTTGTCCTATGCTATTGGCAATACTTACTATGAAGTCCAGCAGATGGCTTCCACTGAATGCTGGTTGTGGCCTCTGTATATCCAGCCACCTCAGCTTAAAGAGGTTATATAATGAATTCACCTATGCCTATACTTTTTCTTTTTTAAAATTATATTTATTTCATTAAATATTTCCAAATTACATGTAAAAAAGATTTTTTTTTTACAAACAACAACAAAATTCTTTTATTTAGGAGACAATACAGCAGCGAGCCAAGGGGACAGACCTGGGTTCAAATAGTGGCTCTGGTACATCGTGACTGGATGACCCTGGACTAGTCACTTCACCTTTCACTGCTCCCCATGACATCTAAGACCACAAACTGCCCTGCAGATGCTTTCTTATTTGGATTTTGTATGCTGATGACATCACAGGTTCTGTCCATTATCATTATATCAGTTATGTAGGCAATTGTCCTTCCCTCTCATTATTTTGTAAGGTGAAGATAGTCCTAGACTGCAGCATGGGGCCCTCTGTGGGGCCATTGCCAATCACCTTCATTCTTACCTTGTCATTGGACACTGATAACTCTGGATCAGAGTGAGGCTGATTGATGAGTTTGCCCAGCTCAGCCTAATGTATTTATTTATTTATTTTTTATAATATAAATTTATTTATTGGATTTTTTACATTCATTTTCACAAAATTTTGGGTTCCAAATTTTCTCCCCATTTATCCCCTCCCCCACCCCAATACACCGAGCATTCTAATTTTCCCTATCACCAATCTGCCCTCTCTTCTATCCTCCCTCCCTTCTCTTGTCCCCATCTTCTCTTTTCTCCTGTAGGTCCAGATGACTTTATATTCCCTATTGACTGTATTTCTTATTTCCTAGTAGCAAGAACAATACTAAACAGTTGTTCCTAAAACTTTGAGTTCCAAATTCTCCTGATCCCTCCCTCCCCACCCATTCCCTTCGGGAAGGCAGGCAATTCAATATAGGCCATATCTGTGTAGTTTTGCAAATGATTTCAATAAGTCGTGTTGTGTAAGACTAACTGTATTTCTCTCCATCCTATCCTGCCCCCCATTGTTTCTATTTTGTCTTTTGATCCTGTCCCTCCCCAAGAGTGTTGACTTCAAATTGCTCCCTCCTCCCATTACCCTCCCTCCCATCATCCCCCCCACCCTGCTTATCTCCTTCTCCTCCACTTTCCTGTATTGTAAGATAGGTTTTCATACCAAAACGAGTGTGCATTTTATTCCTTCCTTTAGTCAAATGTGATGAGGGTAAACTTCATGTTTCTTTCTCAGCTCTCCTCTTTTTCCCTCCACTAAAAAGTCTCCTGCTTGCCTCTTGGATGAGAGATAATTTACCCCATTCCATTTCACCCTCTCTCCTCCCACTATATTTCTGTCTCACCGTTTACCTTAATTTCCTTTAAAATATAGTCCCATCCTGTTTAATTCACTCTGTGCTCTCTGTATGTGCATGCATGTGTGTATGTGTGTGCATGTGCACACATGTACATGTGTGTGTATGTGTGCATGTGTGTGTATGTGTGGTCCTACCAACTACCCAGATACTGAAAAGTTTTAAGAGTTACAAATATTGTCTTTCCTTGTAGGAATGTAAACAGTTCACCTTTGGTAAGTCCCTTATGACTTCTCTTTGCTGTTTACTTTTTCATGCTTCTTCTCATTCTTGTGTTTGAAAGTCAAATTTTCTTTTCAGCTCTGGTCTTTTCATCAAGAATGCTTGAAAGTCCTCTATTCCATTGAAAGACCATATTTTCCCCTGAAGTATTATACTCAGTTTTTCTGGGTAGGTGATTCTTGGTTTTAGTCCTAATTCCTTTGACTTCTGGAGTATCCTATTCCATGTCCTTTGATCCCTTAATGTAGAAGCTGCTAGATCTTGTGTTATCCTGATTGTATTTCCACAATACTAGAATTGTTTCTTTCTAGCTGCTTGCAATATTTTCTCCTTGACCTGGGAATTCTGGAATTTGGCCACAATGTTCCTAGGAGTTTCCCTTTTTGGATCTCTTTCAGGCGGTGATCGATGGATTCCTTCAACTTATTTTGCCCTCTGGTTCTAGAATCTCAGGGCAATTTTCCTTGATAATTTCATGAAAGATGATGTCTAGGCTCTTTTTTTGATCATGGCTTTCAGGTAGTCTCATAATTTTTAAATTGTCTCTCCTGGATCTATTTTCCAGGTCATTTGTTTTTCCAATGAGATATTTCACATTCTCTTCCATTTTTTCATTCTTTTGGTTTTGTTTTGTGATTTCTTGGTTTCTCAGAAAGTCATTGGCCTCCATCTGTTGCATTCTAATTTTGAGAGAACTATTTTCTTCAGTGAGCTTTTGAGCAATTTTCAGCTTTTAAAATTGTGAGCTTTTCAGCAATCTTTTTCCATTTGACTAATTCTGCTTTTGAAAGCATTCTTCTCCTCATTGGCTTTTTGAACCTCTTTTGCCAACTGAGTGAGCCTATTTTTCAAGGTGTTATTTTCTTGAGCATCTCCTTTAGCAAGGTATTGACCCGTTTTTTGTGCTTTTCTTGCATCTCTCTCATTTCTCTTCCCAGCTTTTCCTCCACCTGTCTAACTTGATTTTCAAAATCCTTTTTGAGCTCTTCCATGGCCTGAGCCCACTGGACATCCACCCTGGATGTCTGGGATACAGAGGCCCCAACCTCCATTTCTTTCCCTGATGGTAAGAATTGTTTGTTGTCATCAGAAATGAAAGGTGGGAACATCTGTCCCCCAAGAAAGTAGCTTTCTATGGTCTTATTTTTCTTCTGTTTTCTGGGCATTTTCCCAGCCAGTTACTTGACTTCTGAGATTCCTCTCTATCCCCACCTAGATCTGCCCAGCTAGTGCTTGGGGTCTGAGATTCAAATGCTGCTCCCCAGCCTCGGGGCTTTCAGTGGGGGGTGCGGCTGCTATTCAATGTGAGCTTAAGTTCTGGTGCTTGGGTGGGGGCAGGGCTGCCTCCCAGGCTCAGTTCCCTCAGGGGGTTTATGCAGAGACCTTCAGTAATGGAGCAGAGCTCCTGTCTGCTTGGGGAGTCCCAGGGCACTGCTGCCTCTGCCGCTGCCTCCCGAGGGGGCCTGAGCCACGGAGACACCCCGCTCCCCTCTTGGCCAGCCCAGAAGTCTGTCTCACTGACCTGTAGCACCTGCAGGTGGAGGGACATTCATGGCCATCGGAGATTCCGTCCCTGAAGCCTGCTTGGATCTGCTCTTCTGGGGCCATGCGGCCAGGGCAGTGCAGGGGTGAGCTCCACTGTCCGGTGCACAACGGACCTTTGTGGTCGGTTTTTCACGGCTCTCTGGAACGGAAATCTCTCCCACCGTGTTTCTGCATGGCTTGTACTGCTCCAGAATTTGTAGGGAGTTCTTTTTACAGAAAATTTATGGGTTGTGGGTTTGGAGCTAGCATACGTGAGTCTTTCTACTCTGCCATCTTGGCTCCTCCCCCCATAAAAAAATTTTTAGCCATCATTTTTTAAAAATTTGAGTGTCAAATTTTCTCCCTCCTTTCTTCCCCTTCCCTGTCCTTGAAAATGTAAGCAGTTTATATGGGTTGTACATGTGAAGTCATGCTAAACATATTTTCTCATTGGTCATGTTGCAGAAGAAAACACAAACAAAATAAAGAGAATTTAAAACTATGCTTCAATCTTCATCCGGAGTCCATAATTTCTTACTCTGGAGGGGAATAGAATTTTTCATCTTGGGTTCTTTGGAATTGTCTTGGCTCATGATGTCTTGATCAGAAGCTAAGTCTTTCACAGTTGATCATCCTTACAATGTTGCTCTTACTGTGTACAGTGTTATCCTGGTTCTGCTCACTTTGTATGCATTTATATAAGTATTTCCAAATTTTTCTGAAACCCATTTGTCCTTTCTTATAGTACAATAGTATTCCATCATAATCATATACTACAGGTTGTTTAGCCATTCCAAAATTCATGGGCATCCCCTCTATTTTTTGCACAAATAGGTCCTTTTCCCTGTGCTTTGATCTCTTTGGGATGCAGACCTTGTGGTGATATATTTCTGCGTCAAAGGGCATATACAGATTTATAGCCCTTAGGACATAGTTCCAATTTTTTTCCAGAATGCTTGGACTAGTTCACAACTTCACCAACAGTGCATTAGTGCTCCAATTTTTCTACACTCTCTCTAGTATTTGTTGTTTCTCTTTTCTGTTTTGTTAGCCAATATGATAAGTTTGAGGTAGTATTTCAAAATTGTTTTAGTTTTCATTTCTCTAATCAGTATTGATTTGTAGCATTTTTCATATGACTATTGATAACTTTGATTTTTTTCCCCCTGAAAACTACCCATTCATATCCTTTGATCATTTATCAACTGGGGGATGGTTCTTATTTTTATAAATTTGGCCTAATTCCCTCTATACTTGAGAAATTAAGTCTTTATCAGAGAAACTTACTGTCAAAAATTTCCCCCCCCACTTTCCTGTTTTCTTTCTTAATTTGGGCAGCTTAGTTTTGTTTGTGCAAAAGCTTTCTAATTTAATGTAATCAAAATGATTTTTTACTTCCTATAATAATTTCCATCTCTGGTCATAAACTCTTCTCTTATTCATAAATCTGACAGATACATTTTCCCATGCTTCCCTAATTTACTTATGTCACTTTTTATGGCTAAATAATTTATCCATTTTGAGCTTATTTTGGTATATGGAATGAGATGTTGGTCTATGCCTAGTTTCTGCCAAACTATTTTCCAGCTTTCCTAGCAATTTTTGTGAAATATTGAGTTCTTATCCCCAAAGCTTGCATCTTTGGATTCATCAAACACTAGATTACTATGGTCATTTACTACTGTGTATAACATAACTAATCTATTTCACTGATCCACCACTCTGTTTCTTAGCTAGTACCAGATACTTTTGGTGATTACTGTTTTATAATATAGTTTGATATTTGGCACTGCTAGGCCACTCTAACTTTTCTTTACCATTTCATTTCCTTGATACTCTTGACCTTTTGTTCTTCCAGATGAATTCTGCTACTATTTTTTTCTAAACTTATAAAATAATTCTTTGGTAGTTTTAGTGGTATGGTGCTGAATAAGTAAACTAACTTAGATAAAATTGTTATTTTTATCATGTTGGTATAGCCCATTCATGAACAATTAATATTTCTCCAATAGTTTAGATCTGTATTTGTGTGAAAAGTGTTTAGTAGTTGTATCCATGTAATCCTTGGGTTTGTCTATAGTAGGTAGACTCCCAAGTATTTTATATCGTCTACAGTTGTTTTAAATGGAACTCTCTTTCTGTTGTGTTTTGTTTGTAGTATACAGATATGTTGATGACTTATGCAAGTTTATTTTAAATCCTACAATTTTGCTGAAGGTGTTAATTGTTTCCATTAGTTTTTTAGCTGATTCTCTAAGTATACTACCATATCCGGAAAAAAAGAGTTTTATTTTCTCATTGTCTATTTTTATTCCTTCGGTTTCTTTTTTTTTTTTTGTCTTACTGCTGTACTTACTATATTTGTTTTCAGTATGATCTGTCAGCATCAAAGAAACTTAACAGCTATGAGTATGTCCTCTCTGTGTGTGAATTTTCTATGTCCTGCACCAAGTGTCAAAAACTTTAACTGGTCAGTTACCAAGCATTTATTAAGCACTTGTTATGTTTCAGTCATTGTGCTAAGCACTGAGAATGTTATTCATCTTTTGTTCTCAAAGAAGACAATGACATCATGAGGGTGATGTTTTGATTTGCAAGTGGATTGAATTTAAGTGAGGCAGATCTGTGCAAAGTCATCAGTCTTTCTTCTCCAGTCATCAGAGTCCAGTGCCAAGACATAAGTCAAGATGACTTCCTATGGCCCTTAAGGTGGACTAGCTTTTTTCTAAGGTGCCTGCCAGCTCTGAGATTTTGTGGTTCTGAAACTTTATCATCATTTCAAAACAGAAGATGATGTCTTCTATTTCTTATACCTCCACATTATGTCTAATATGGTCAAATACATTGACTCTTCTTTAGTTTGAATTTGAATATTCCTACTTAGGTTTATCAATTCATTCTGTATGTAAGTTATTTACATTTTGAGACACAAATTATATGGAAACAGAACAAGTTTGCTTGTCATATAAAAACAATGAGGTTAATTTCTTACACTAAAAGTAGACGAAACATCTGATGCTGCTGGAGTCAAAGAAATATCAGTTACAGTAAGATTCATCTAGAAGGACAGTATTATGGAACATCTATTGGCCTGTACATGTTCAGTTGTTGGATTGCTGATTCAGTTAATGATATCTGCTCAATGTTTTGCCAGATTTTAGCCCTTCTGAAACCACTGCTCAATGCTAACATGGTGTAAGTATGATGTCAGGAAAGTCAGAATATGTGAAAATAAACCCAGGCTCCCAAATGGGAAAAACCATGCCTAGGTCCATTGTTGCCAACATAAACTGCATCTGGTGATAGTACATTCTTGTTCAAATACATTGTGTCAGAGTTTTTTTTTAAGGCAGTAATCACCAAATAATTTCCCCAGAAAGCATTTTGTTATTCAGATATATTCTAGGGGTATTCCTGAATAGCTTTTTAGTTCAAAGACTGGTAGGGTAGGCCTCATATCTGTTACTACAGCTGCCATATTGCACAATTTAAGTAAAAGAGTTAGCAGTTTTGAAATATTTTGTTGAACACACCTGAAAAGATATCAGAAGGACCTTTAGATTTAAAATGGAGTCAGATCCACTAAAAAGACAATGTATAAACATCAGCTTCTTGTGCATAGCTTGTTCAATAAAAACAAAAAGATCCTATGTTCCAGTATTTAAAAATTTTTTTTTTGCCTTAAGGCTACTTAGTGATTCTGAGCAAGGAGATACATTTGCTGTGCCTAGCTGCTGAAATCTCCAATGTTTGTGTGCATACTTTGGAAGAACACAGAGGAATCAGAGAGAATCAGAGAATTATGAGAAAAGGTAGGCCAGCTATGCTGAGACAATGACCTAAGGATGGTTGAGAAAAAGGAAAATGAAGGGAAAGATATATAGTTGGACTTGACACATCTACAGTCAATATCTGGGCAACCACAGAAATGACTCATGTGCAGGAACAGCAGAGGAGCTTGAGAAAGGCAGTTTGTGCAGCACCTACATTGGAAGCGGGATATCCCAGACATCTCTCTGCAATAGCTTCTATAAAAACCTTGTATGAAATGCTCTACTTATAGAATGTGACCATTAGCCAGCATACTGGAATTTTTTCAGAGACATGTCTCTCTAAGGGAGATGTATTAGGGAGTTAGTGGTTAATAATGAGCAACTCTTTTAGTATAATATTTGGTGGCTAGGCTTTCTTTCTTCTTGGATTATGAATTTGTGTGTTTTCTTCTTCTTCAACATGCTAAGAAATACCCTATTATAAACCTCAAGAACAGCGTTGTCCATAATTTTCAAGTTTTGTTGCTGCTTCTAATTACACAACCCTATCTTGAAGCTTTCTCTGTGAAAAGATGGGGGAAGTTTTATGTTCACAGAACAGTCTCTGGTGATCGTCTGCTTGTCTGTATGTCAATGTGGGACTAAACGGATTCAAAGATAGGTCCTGCATAGGTTAAATTTCTGGGAGCAAGTGATGTCTGTTAATTTGATTAGCACTCTCTTAAGGTGAGTTTCTGAACATAGAATTGGGCTAACCTAGGTAGGACAGAGGTTTTAGCTGCTATGTGCTCAGCAATTTACCATTTCTGCTGAAATAATCCTTGTCTCCACCTGTCATGGGAGAACTAATATCCAGATGGTGAGTTCAAGAAAAAAGAGGGATTGGAGTGGAGTCACATCTTTTTTTAAAGGTCCACATAGTGATCAAGTCCTCTTGCTCAGTGCCCATGAAGGGGATTGCCTTGTCATCTCAAAGCACTGAGTTCCACACATGGACTGAGAGAAGCAACCAGAATTTTCATCATCCCCATAATGTCCAAGCTGGAAGCTAGCATTTGTAGTCCACTGGGAGCAGGCAGGTTCTGAAATTGTGGTTTGGTGGTCCCACTGTGTCTAGCAGTAGAGAAAGTAACCATGGAATATGGTACCCTCCAACTGAAGCTGAGAACTCTTTGAGAGTGTTCATTCCATATATCGTAAGCATTTTTTTCCCAAAGGAAATTTGGAGATTCTGAGTGCACAGCTTTGCAGTGGGGGTAGGTTGGCATGTACCCTTCACAGGAGGATGCCAGACTAAGAATAGTGATCCCAACATGAGCTTGTTTCCCTAGCTACTGATGCTGCCATCCTCTTTATTCTGACCTGGATTGAACCTCTCAGTTTCCTTTAGTTATCTTTGTTGGTGTGACAACTCCCACTCTCCATTCTACCAGTTGGATCCTCCACTTAGCACTTAAATCACAGCTTTGTTATCTCTCCGGATTTTGGCATCATCTCCCTTCACCCTTTCCCCTCCTAACTCCCTATATCTCCATCTGACTGCCCAGTGACTCAGCTATTTAATCTTTAGCACCTAGCACTTACTGAAAAGGGATGGTATGTGTCAAGTCTTCCCTGGAAAACTATTTTTATTTTATTTTAAAATAATGCATATGACTACTCCATTTCCAATGTCAGTTGGATGTTTCTCTTTGCCCTAGATGCAGTTTCCAAGTTCTGATTTGTTTTTGGATAAGAGAAAAAGTTATGCCTCTTAAATTGTTTAGTTAAGAGTAAAGTTGTTTTGGGCAGGAAATCTCAGTTGTGTAAATGTCTGTTTTTTCACCAAATATTTTATTTATCAAATTACCAAATAATTTATTAATCAGGGTTTGGTGCTTTGATGTCACAAGAAAATCCCCTTCATGATCATTAAACAAGAGTTGCTGATGACTTAATGGACCTTTTAAAAAGGTTGTGACTCCACTCCAATCCCTCTTTTTTCCTTGGACTCTTCATGTGGATATGAGTTCTCCCATGATAGTGGGGTTAAGAGGCCCCTCAGCAGAAATGGCAAAATGCTGAGCACATAGCAGCAAAAACCCATCCTGTCTAATTCTATGGTTCTGTGTTTCGAGTTGTCTCTATGTTTGTTTTTTCCTGTTTTTAGGTAGATGAATTATCAATCTTGAGGTGGATGTGTGCAGGCTTAGATACTGACTTTTGATATCAAGTGGTTCAGTGGTCCTGGATCTTTTGCTTAGACTGGTTGCAGGGAGGAATTCCAAGAAACTATTCCACTGCTTTTGGAGCAGATGTTTGCTAAGAACAAGACGAGCCCAAGGCATGTCCCTGCTTGCCAGAAATAGCCATTGTGAAAGATGCAGTGCCGAGCCAAGGTGAAATGTAAAATGTCAACTCAGTCTTTCCACAATATGCCTTTTATTTATGAAGTATGCTAGCTTCCTGAGGATGTAACAAGTTATTATTGCCTATTAAATTTGTTTCTTCAAATGAATACTTATGCTGTTTATATCTGATTCTTGCTATACATCTTTATACACTTTACTTTGAGGGAGACCCTAGACATGAACCTAAACTTTAAGTATACTTTCCTCAGAGGCACCAGGTTGGGGTTTAAGGGATATAATCCTTCTCACTATAGGCTAGTCTCCCTCTAAGACTGAACTTGGCTTACTGCTCTATTTCTATTTTATCAAGTTCTTTATCTCTTTTATAGTCAAATATTTATTAAGCACTTACTATGTGGCAGGTTCCATGCTAGGCAATAATCATGGATTACCCCTACACAGAGCAGTAGTGAATCTGAGGTAGACTGACAGAATCCCTTTATTAAAAGGGAAGGGCTCACCTAATGAATTTTCTCTCTCCTTTAAACACATCTTACCTACTCCTTCATTCCACCCCCACCACATTAATATTGTCAGCACATCTTTGAATTCAGGATGTTGAACAGTAGTGAAATTTCTCCTGGGTAGCTTTTGAGACCTTTCTTTTTCATTTAATTCAAGAATTATTTTTTAGCATTTTTGAAGAACCTCCATTTCCAGATAGTAGGTAACAGAATATTTTCATTTATATTGCGATAAGAATTGGATTCTGGGCAGGTAACAAATGTTGGGGAACATTGTTTTCCACTAAGTCAACAGTTCCCTGGACACTAGAAAGATAGATTATCTTATGTTCAGTTGCTATAAAGGAAGGCTAATGGAATGGAAGTCAAGGAACAAGATGACAGTTGACCCATCATAGGTGTGCCCTTGTTCTAAAATTAAGACAATAATAATTAGAATATTACAATCCTTGCATCTCACTGAAATTCAGGTTAAACTAAGCTAGTTCAATCCCACAGTTCATTCCTGGCTAACCCCTCCAAAAAACTGACAAATTCAGGACCCCTGGGAAGAAAATACACACCAGGTAAGAAGAAAGAAGACTCCCCAACTATGCCATGTGAATAGTTTTCCAGGAGCTTCAGACTTGAAAGAGTTTTCGCCAACAGAGTCATGCAGCTTTGTTTCTTGGCTACAAATACTTGCCTAGACCAGTCACAGCAATAAATTTACTACATCAGATGGCTTTTATTGACTGACAAGCATTCGATTGCTAGTCATCAGCTGGGGTGGGAGTGCCTTTGTTGCCACAGCTGCTTCTTCTTAGCCTTTTTTTTGGACAGGTGTGGCTTCTGAGGCAAGTCTGCCATCCTTGTGTTTAATGGCTACTGTTGTAACTGCCTGTAATGTTTGTACTTCCAAGGCAGGTGTGACTTCTACTACATTTACTCTCCACCACATATCTTGTCTGCAGGAGGTGGGGAATTGCTTTTTCTTGGCCAAGTACAGTCAGCAACTGTTATCTAAGACATGCTATGACTATGTGTTAGGAGACTGGGACAATTTAATACTGGGATATATAGAGGCATGCAGGTGCTGCCATTCTGGAGAAATAGTTCCTTTCATAGGTTTTGCTATGGCTGGAACAACTGAGAAGGGAAGTGGTTCTGTAAGATTATTTAGGTGTATTTATGGAAAATAAGTTAGATGACTGAGTCTGACATTGCTGCACAGAGAGGTGGTCAGTGTTAGAGAATCATAGGACAGTCAATAAATGTATACACAGTGTTGTACTTGGTATCAGATGATCATATGAGGAGTGAAAGGAGCATTTGTGGGGCAGGATTGGAAGAAAATTAGCTTTGGACTTTCACATTTTGAGTGCCTATTTTGGTGGGTATTTCATGATGGGATTTGACTTGAGTCATGCATCTTGTAGTAATGAACCCACAAACACAGGGTATAACAGTGTGAGAACAAGTGATATTGCTACTGTGACATCAGATCCAAGATTGTATGATCCATTTGGATTCTATCAGTTAAGTTTTTCCTCCATGCCCAATCCCAGGGAAATAAAAAGGACAGTATGAAATTATGCACATCTGTAGTAGTGTGATATGAGTCTGTCAGTATGATAAATGAGAAATAACAAGTTAAGTCAATAGTCATCTATTAAGCACCTACTATGAGCCAGATATTGTACTGGGGATACAAAGAAAGAGGGAAAAAAATTCCCCTGCTCTCAAGGAGCTAAAGGGTCAATGGTGGAAGATAGCATGCATACAGCTATGAACAAATAGGGTAAATTGAACATAGGGGACAACTTGATGATAATCAACCAAGAGGAGGCCCCAGAATTAAAGGAGGTTGGGAAAGAAGGCTGCAGGAGATGGGATTTTAATTAAGATTTGAAGGAAGCCAGGAAGGCCAGAAGGCAGAAATAAGGATGGCAAGAATTTCAAGCATGGGGAATAGGCAGTGAAAATACATGGTGTCAGGAGATGGAGTGTGTTGTGCAAGGAACCATAATCAGGGAATCTGGAGGTCAAGTTCAACGGATTGTGGAATACAAAGAGCAGAGTAAAGTATAAGAAAACTAGAAACCTAGGAAGGGATCAGGTTATGAAAGGCTTTAAAAGTCAAAATGAGGATTTTATATTTGATGTTGGAGATGACAGGGAGCCACTGGAATTTATTAAGTAGGGGGTGACATATACTTCCCAAATGATAAATGATCAAAGGATATGAACAATCAGTTTTCAGATGAAGAAATTAAAGCTATCTATAGTCATATGAAAAATGCTTTAAATCACTATTGATAAGAGAAATGCAAATTTAAACAATTTTGAGGCACCACCTTACACTTATCAGGTTGGTTAATATGAGAGAAAAAGAAAATAAAGTTGAAGAGGATGCGGGAAAATTTGGACACTAATATACTGTTGATGGAATTATGAATTGACCTAGTCATTCTGTAGAGCAATTTGGAACTATGGCCAAAGAGCCACAAAACTGTACATACCCTTGACCCAGGAATACCACTATTAGGTCTATAATCCAAAAAGATTTTAAAAAGGGAGGGAGAGGACTTTTACAAAAATATTTATAGCAGCTCTTTTTATGGTGGAAATCAAAGGAATGTCCATCAATTGGAGAACAGCTAAACAAGCTGTATTATATGATTGTAATGGAATATTATTGTGCTATAAGAAATGACAAGCTGGATGATTTCAGGAAAATCTGGAAAGACATGAATTGATGCATAGTGAAGTGAACAGAACCAGGGGAATGTTGTACGCAGTAACAGCGATATTGTTCAATGAAGAATTGTAAGTAATTTAGCTATTCTCAGGGATACAATGATCCAAGACAATACCAAAGGACTAATGATGAATCATATACTACCCTCCTCCAGAGAAAGAACTGATATTTATTGAAAACAAACTGAAGCATGCTATTTTCACTTTCCTTTTTTCTTTTATTCAAGTCTTCTTGTACAAAATGACTGATATTGAAATGTTTTATTAAATTGCACATATATAACCCATATCTGATTTCTTACCATCTCAGGGAGAGGGGAAGGGAAAAAAAGGAGGAAGGAATACAATTTGGAACTCAAATTTTTAAATAAGAATGTTAAAAAGTTGGAAAAAATACAAAATATTTATAGTCACAGTTTTTATAGTGGCAAAGAACTGGAAATTGAAGGGATGTCCATCATTTGAGGAGTGGTTGAACAAATTCCTGGTATATGATTGTAATAGAATTTTACTGTACTATAAGAAATGATGAGCAGGCTAATTTCAGAAAAAAACTGGAAAGACATAAAAATTGATACAAACTTAAGTGAGTAGAACTGGGAAAACATTATACATAGTAATAGCAAGGCTATATGATGCTCAACTATGAAAGATGACTATTCTCAGCAATACAACGATTCAAGACAGTTCCAAAGAACTTATACTGAAAAATGCTGTCCACTTCCAGATTTAATCTGAATGTAGACTGAAGGATTCTATTTTTCACTTTCTATTTTTTTTGCATGATTGTTTTCCCCTCTGGGTCTGTATCTTTCTTCACATGATGAATATAGTAATACGTTTTGCATGATTGAATGTGTGTAACATGTCAAATTGCTTACCATCTCAGGAAACTGGGAGGTAAGGGAGGGAGAGAAAATTTCCAACCAAAAAATTAAAAAAAGAATGTTAAAAATGGTCTTTACATGTAACTGGGGAAAAATTATTTAAAAAAAGAAAAAAAAAACAGGGGGTGACATGGTCAGACCTATACTCTAGGAAGATTAATTTGCTAAGGGAAAGTGCACTGAAGCAGAGTGGTGCTCAGGTGAGGCTGCATAGCATTGTGTATGATGTATATGCAGTGAGCAAGACACTTCAGACTGGTGTGTGTGAGAGCCGCGGTCTAACTCCAGAGGATCTGCCCAGTATACCAGAGGCATCTCTTTGGTTCTTTTACTCTTTTACATGTAATAGTCTAACACTCAAATTATTCATCAGTTGTCCCTGGCTTATGCTAAATGACCAGTTTTTTCTCAGTTACATGTTTTTGATGGTGTTATTTACAATACTTCTTGTATTTGTGTCCTCATTGACAGTAGGCTGCTATTTACTTATGTCTAAATCATGTCATTGTCCACTGGCTTTTTTAAAAAAAAATCAACCTGCAACTATGATTCTTCTAAAATCATAGTGGTACACAATTTAGTTTTTTAACTTCACCAGGAGAATATTCTTGTTAAAAAAGATGGGGTTTTGCAGTGAGCAATCTGGAATTATCGGAAAGTCTGTCTAGTTTCTCAAATGTGATATAGATCGATATTCTCTTCTTGGACACAGGATTATAGAATTTAAGAGTTTTCAGAGGCCTCCAAAGCCATCTAATTGAATTCATACCTGATTTTTAAAAATCCTCCACATAATGTCACCGACAAGTGGTTATCTAGACTTTCTTTGAAGATCTCCAGTAAGGGCAACCTACTAAATTCCAAAGTCCATCTATGGACTTGCTGAAGTGTCAATCAATTGCATATAGCCCTGACTACTCAAAATATCAGAACAAACCAATTTCCCCTTACATGTAGTCTTTCAAATATGCGTTCCCCTTAAAGTGTTTCTACTCCAAGTTGAATATCCCCAAATGCTTTATGACCCTCTTATGGCTTAATGATATAATACTACTTTCGAGGTATCATCTCTAGTCTTCTTATCCTGAACTCCCTCTTTTGAGGGAATTGAGGTATTCTCTCATCACCATAATGATCTTTCTTATCTACTTTCTGTTGATCATTTGCATGTTATCTTTTATAGTTTGAAAATATCATTCTTTTTGTCAGAGAAAAGAGAAGCGTAATTGAAGGTAGAGTTAGAGAATTCAAATCCTAGCTTCAAGACTTACTACCTTGAGAAAGCCATTTAAACTCTCAGAATTTCCACTTCCTCATCTGCAAAATGAGAGGGTTAGTCCAGATGCACCAGATCTTTTCTAGCTCTAAATCTATGATGGCAAGAATTGAGCAGGTCATCCTTTTCATCTCTTTTTCTTCTTTTTAATAAACTGCTGACTTGGAAGGCAATGTGAAGTAGTAAAAACAGGAGGATTGAGTTGAAATACTGATTCTCAAGCTTGCTTTGTGACAGACTCTATAAACTTTGAATCGTGAAAACTGCATTGGTGCACACGATAGATTTTGTGGTTTGATCTCAAATTATAAGGACCTTTGCCCATGAAGAGATGAGAAATGAGACAGGAAAAAAACTGAGGTAAGAGGAGGAAGGGAGCAGGGAAGCATGGTGATAGAGAGAGGATCTGAGATGTGTTGCCATTCTATTTGACAAACTTGCAAAGATCTGCCCTTAATTTCCTCTACAACCTTCCGCTCTCCTTATCTCTTCAACTGACTTTCTGTACTGTGACTCCTAACCTATTTCCTTCATCTCTAAATGTCAATATTTGCTGCACCTAGTGAAAACTCCATTCCCCTTTGTGACTGCCTCTGGAATGTATTCCAATTAGAGCCAAAAAGAGTCCAAGAGGTATTTATTAAGTGTGCCCTA
Organism: Bettongia penicillata ogilbyi; assembly: GCA_023548195.1. Classification (NCBI taxonomy): domain Eukaryota; kingdom Metazoa; phylum Chordata; class Mammalia; order Diprotodontia; family Potoroidae; genus Bettongia; species Bettongia penicillata. The sequence continues at coordinate 2,697,524 of JAJHZJ010000323.1, forward strand.
CATGCAAGGAAGGCACTCTGCCCGTCATTGAGAAAATCATTATGTAATTCTTCTGGGCAACATGACTAAGGTGAAAATGTATTTAGCAGGAATGTATGTGTAGAACCTATATAAATTTGTATGCCGACTTGGGGAGGAAAGGGGATGGGAGGGAAGAAGGAGGAGAAGGGAGGGGAAAAACAAATAAGTTATATGGAATTGACTGTAGAACACTGAAAAAAATAAAATAATAATAAAAATAAAGAAAGTCATTATGGAGAAAAAATGGAGATAGTCCCTTTTCTACAAGAGCTCACATTCTGCTGGATGAAAATAACACATATGAAGTGAAGGTACACACTTTAATGCCCTACATACATTAAATATATGTATGTGTATATATCTGTATCTATATATCTCTATATTTCTTTACCTCATGAAGTTAATCAATACTAAAGCACAAACTGTCATATTTTTCTTCTCCAGAATATCAGTCTAGTGATTGAATGTACCTTTGTCTTTGGAGGACCAGCATAGATAAGTTCAGAAAGATACATCCCTAAGTTGGCTGCAAGTTAATGAAGTTTTACCTGTATTAACTCAGAAAGGTCATTTGCTTAGAAGAGTTGTAATCTGCACTAGTGGAGGGATATTTGAACTATTGAAATAGAACTTTATTTTTTTTTCCCCAAATACATGTGCTTCCAATTATAAATTCAAACTAATTAAAACAGAATCTAAATGAAACTTGTAGTTTTCTTATATTAGCACAATTTGACTTGCTGAATACCTATCAATGATGATAAAAATGAGTTTCAAAGATAATAATAAGATGATAGGGCAGATAAGTCAAAAGCAATAAGCTTTATCAATTCTGTACATGAGGAGACTGGGGAACCCTAATGTGTGACTGGATGACAACAAAACAAAACTAGATGGACAGGAATATATCTTTTAAAAAAGTAAATTTAAAAAATATCAGAAAATGAGTTTCTGAAACTCTTTGTATCAGTATTTTTGCTTTTATATAACTTAAATCCTTTACATTGAAGTTTAAGTCAATTTTCTCTCCTACTATAGTAGACAGTGGGAATGGAAAGCAGCTGGTCACCATCTGTGGTTCATGTACTTGAAGCCTGTAATTAGGTCATTTCTCAACCTTCTCTTCTCCAGGCTAAATATCTGATTTCCTTTATCCTTTCCCAATAGATTGTATTTCCAATGATTTAATTATCTTTGTGGTTTTACTCTAAATAGTCACTAAGTTCCTTACAAGCATCAAGTCATGGAGCCCAGAAACAGATGCATGTTCTGATCACTATTATGTACAGCAGGATTTTTCTTCAGGTTAGACCCCCTATAAAGATGGGAAGAGGAATCAAACTAGAACAGGTATACGCAGAGGAAGTCTGTGTTCAAGGTGACAGAATTTTAAAGGGGCTGAGGGATTCATTCACCAGACATCTGGAAAAGGGAAAGATAGCAAAGGCTTGAAAAAAAAGATCTCTGATCTTATTATTTTAAAAAAGTCATAGGACTACTGAACTATCTTCCTTCTTTCCTGTCTTTACAAAATTTTTATGAATAATGTAAATGTACATTAAGGGCATCCTTGATGAAAGTTCAAGAAAGAAACTGGTATATTTTCAAAGCTATTATTCTACAATAGATCAAATTTTTATAGTCACACAATTAACAAAAGTAGAAAGATATAAGATCTCATTGCACTTAATGTATGTTTAATATTTTTTTGAAGTATTTCATATGGTAAAGTAAAATTTTGCTTTAAAGACTTCAGCCAGGTATGTTTCATGAATATGTAAAAATAAAGATTTTAAAGAAGATATAAGAAGAAAGAAATTTGTTTGATGACCTTCTGATTATTAATATTAATTTAGGCTTAAAAGGGAGATGCTTGCTGGCCAAATGTGGTCAGGACTATCATGGAGGATGTTTAGGATAGAGTCCAAGTCAAAACAGTATTCAGTATAAATGTTAGATGGTAAGGTTTCTGAGATGACACTATTTGTGGTTGATACTATGCTGATTCTATCAAGATCTGAAACATAGTTGAGACTCCTAAATGAGGTCTATAATTCACAAGAATTGGGTATACTTAGCTACATAGAAAAAGCTAAATGGATAAATAATGCCTGTTATCCATACAATGATAATCAGTTGGATGGTCAACCTATAAATCCATTTAATCTCTCTCTCTATCTTTTATAGTGATGCGAATAGACAATGAACTGGGCTCAGAGTTAACAGGAGGAGGAAAGCAGGCTGTTTTGTGTAATTCTTTTAATGACTTCCAAACTTCTCCTTAAAATCAAGGCCTATTATCAGAACTAGAAAGTCTTCTGGTAATTTTGTATGACTGCAATTCATGGAATTCCAAAGTTTCTAAAGAATTAAAGTTATAGATCACCCAAAGGACAATGAGAAAGTACATGGTGGGCAAGAGTAGGATGTAATATTATCAATGAAGAGTTGTACAGGAGAAATTATGTAAAGGAGAGATGGATGGCCAGAAGAGGAGGAGAGTCAGGCATATAATATGAGGATGCATATATGCTTGATTTTGATCCACTGAAGGTCCAGATAACTAGAGAAGGACACCCAGAATCTTGGTTAGCATGCTTATGAAGGATTGGCTGGGTTGGGATCTGCATGATTAGAGGGAATACTCACAAATAAGAGATCCCAGGTCCAGAGAAGTAACGAGGTACCTATTTCGCATCAAAAGGCAATATAAATGCAGCACAGTACATGACAAAGCCATAGATATGGAAGTAAGCCAAAGGCTTTATGGATAATCAATAAAGGCAGTATAAATGTTATGGTATTTTTGGTAGGTTGTTCAATAATTGCCAAATTCAAGTTTATACTTTATTTCTTTGGTGCTTTTTAGTATAACCTTTTTATTTCACAAATAATATATTTCCTCATTTATTTATATTTATGAATGATAAAGGTTGTGAGCATGAAACATAAAAATCTCATTTGTTGGCAATAAACATGTGAGTCTTTCTGTGAAGAAATATGAGATCAGTCTTGGATCAGAGAGAAAGATGTTAAGATACTCTGCCAATAATGAATATAGCACTGTGAAGCATTTAAACCAATAATTGTGCTTCTGATCTGGAAATACTGCTTTCTTACTTGCTAGAATTCCAGTTACCTACTTTGATATAATTCCTCCTCCTTCCCCTCCACCATTTTGTTCTCCTTGTTCCTCTTTTTCCTTCTTCCTCATCTTTTTTGTCACTCTGTATGTAGCCTTCTATAGAATCCTAATCCAAAACACTACAAAATATCTAGGGATCAAACTATCAAATCACACAAATGACTTGTATAGATTAAATTATAGAGTGTTTCTTAATAAAGAAATACCAAAGAGCTTAAGTAAATAGCATCCAATTAGTTTCCAATTAACTTATTGGAACAATAGTATTCATGACTGCTCTATGCCAATATAAAAAAATGAAAATATTACCAGAGTTAATATACAGTTTTAATACTATTCCAATCAAATTATTAAAAGAAAACTTTACAGAACTTGTTAAAATAAGAACAAAATTTATTTAGAAAATTAGAAGTTCCAGAATATCAAGGGAACTAATTAAAAGAAGTAAGAACCAAAAGGAAATAGCACTTCTAGAACTCAGACCATTTTATAAAGCAGCAGTCATCAAAATCATTTGGCATTAGTTTAAAAATAAAGTATATCAATGGAATAAACCACATGAGAGAGAATAAGAAACAATGGAATCCAATATCCCAGTGACAAACTGGAAAATATGATTTACTTAGGGAAAAACTTCCTATTTTATAAAAACTGTTGGGAAAATTGGAAAGTAGTCTGGCAGAAATTAGTCTTAGACCAGCATTTTATATCATATTCCATGGTACTTTCTAAATGATATCCGATCTTAATATTAAAGATCATTTTATACACATACACACATACACACACACATATGTCTCAGAGCTATGGGTGGGAAATATGTTCTTAACCAAACCAGCAATAGAAGTAGTTATAGAAAATAATAGACAAACTTGATTACACAAAACTGGAAGTCTTTTGCACAAACAACATTAATTCACTTAGGATAAGAAAGGAAGTAGTTGAATCAAGAGGAAAAAAACTTTGCATCAAGTTTCTCTGATAAGGATTTGGTATCCAAGATATATAAATAATTTCATATATATGGATGAATATATATATATATATATGTATATGATATAATTTTAAAAAAATTCCCTATTAGATAAATGGTCATGAACACTTATGACTTACCTTGAAAATCTGAGCTTAGTCATAAATGATATAAAGAGGGATGCCTCAAAATGAAAAGAAATTCCTTGGAAAGGAAAATTGACTTGAAGAAATTATTTGCTTCTTGAATATCCCACACAACAGAAATACATGAGGACTCAATGAATGCACCAGTCCAAGAGTGTAGTGGCAAAAGAATGACAGCAGAGAAAGCAGCAAGAGACTTTTTTTCTAAATGTTGTCAACATACTATTAGAGGACACTATTTTCCAGAGCTAAGGCCCAGCAAGTCTAGGCCTGGCATAACAACAGTCCTTTGCATTCACCTTCTGGAACTGATGGACCCTGAGTTTGGGCAAGCACCAACAGGCACAGACATGAAGCCCTGCTACGAACAGACGTTTTGTCACTAGACAACCTTGCTTCATCCTTGCTGCTGTGCTTCACTACTGTTGCTATGCTACATCATTTAATTCTTTGTCTAGCCATAAATATATAAATCAAGGTTCAGCTGAACTATAGTGAGTCTCCCACCTGGGCGTGTGGTGGGGCCCTGGCAAATGTATACTTGCTTATAAGGCATTTCTCTCACTTTCAAATCAAACTTGTGCTTGATTCTTGACTCTTCTGCCTCTAGATTGCTATCCATAACTTAGAGGCCAGTTTGGTCCAATTGTGACAATGTACACAGGGAGACAGGGGTAAAGGTAGAAGTCAGGTGAGGTAATGCTTGGGGCAGTATGGATAGAATTTCATGCTACTCTGCCTTCAGGACATTACAAAATGAGAGAATTCATAAAGAAAAGGGAGAGTAGCAGCGGGATAGAGGGAAGTATGTGATGTGCCCTGGTCAAATTAAGGGTTAGCAATGAGAGGAAGATAACCTCTGTGGTGTCAGGCAGAGAAGAGCCTGAAGGGGAAAGGATGAAGGTGGAAATTTGGAAAAGTAAGGAGTCCTTACTTTGGTGATGGGAGGATGTTCCACTGGTGAATGCTCTTATGGGTGAAAAGAGATGTTCTGTGAAAGGAGATGGGGACTTTGTGCTGGGTGTGATCTAGAGGATGTGGTGCTATAAAACACCTTGGGACAGGAGGGAGTTGGAATTTCTAGGGGCATCTGGTATCTGGGGAATGAGAGGCATGGACCCAGGGAGGACATTTTAAAGCAAGCAGTGAAGGAAAAAGATCAGGGAAAGGATGTAGATCATAAATAGACTGCATAATTAGAGAGGTGGTAGTGTGGGAGTCTTGCCATGGGGAAATGTCCTTTTTGTCATCTTTAGTAATTGGTATTTTTATTTTCTGAGAGGGACAATGGAAAAGGGGAATCTATGAGGCAAGCTCTACAAAGCAGCGGCAGGACTGCTTAGGGGGAATAGTCCAGAATGGATAGCCCAGAGGCTTTGGCTTCATGAAGAGTGCAGAGAATAGAGAGGGACTAGCTAGGTGGGTCAAAGCACCTTGGTGGCTCAGTGGAAAGTGCACTGGGCCTGCAGTCATGAAGATTTGAGTTCAAATCTGGCCTTTATGTTTACTAGCTGTGTGACCCTGGGCAAGTCGCTTAACCTCTGTTTTCCTTAATCTACTGGAGAAGAAAATGGTAAAACTACTTCAGTATCTTTGCCAAGAATACCACAGAAAGGGGTCATGAAGAGTTGGACATGACTAAAATCCTCTCTGGAACAGGGTGTAAAAATGGAATTTAAAACATTAATGAAAAGAACTTGTAAAGGGGAGGAGAGGAAAGGGCAATCTACTGATTGAGAGGAAAAAAGGGAGGAAAAAAAAGACAAAGCAGAATAGAAAATGGAAATAAGCAAAACAAATGGGAGGAAGGATCAGGGGTGAGAAGAAGAAAGGCAGTGGGAATAGGGTCAACCTAAAAAAGAGAAGGAGTTAAAGAATCCAATAAAAAGAAAAGAGTGGCACATTGGATAAGAAAATAAAGTTCTACAATCTGTTACTTATAAGAAATATACTTAAACAACAAAGACAACCCAATAAAATTGAAGGGGTGGGAAAAAATGTTACCATCAAGTAAATCCAAAAAGTACAGTAAAGACTTCTAAAAATAAAGAGATAAGGAAACCATGTTGTGCTGAAATGAACCATAGACAACAAACGATGTTAGTAATTTACAAATTCTAAATGCCTTAGCATCCAAGTTCATAAAGGAAACACTACTTGAGCTATAAGAAGACAAGAACAATAGCACATTTATGTCAGAAGACTTTAATTAGACTCTCAATTATGGATAAGTTTAATAGTTAAAATAAACAGAAGGTAAAATATGGAGCTGAGCAAATTACTTGAGAAACTACAATTTAGAAAACTTAGAGTGTCTGCTAAATGGGACTGAAAAAATTACATATTTCTCAGTATCACATGGAACTTTTATAAAAGATGACTATATATTTATTAGGGCACTTAGATATTGCAAACAAAGTAAAAAATTAACAATAGTAAGGACAACTTTTATAGACCACAATAGAATAAAAAAAATAGTCATTAGCTCAGATACCACAATGAAAAGATATAGCCCCCAAAAGAAACTTAACAATAAAATCCTAAATAATGAGTGGGTCAAAGAATAAATTATAGAAGTAATAATTACGTGAAAGAAAATGATAATGATTAAATAACACACCAAAATTTCTGGGATGTGGCTAACATATTATTCAGCAGAAAAAAAATCATTCCTATAAATATATTTTGACAAAATAGTAACATTGAAAGGATTAGTGAATGTTGAATATGCAATTAAACAATTTAAAAAATCAAACAAATCTAAAATAAGTATAAAAGAGGAAATATTAAAAAAATAGAGAAGTCAATAAATGCTAAACAAAAACTAGCAAAAATGATAAAACTAAAAGCTAACTCTTTATTTGAAAAGATTAATGAAATTGATAAACCTTTAGCTAATTTGATTAAAAACAAAAGGACTGAAAAATCAAATAAAAATAGCAAATGAGCAAGATGAAATCACATCAAAACTAGATGATGTAAAAAAGAATAATAGGAATACATACACAGTTATATGCTAACAAAATTGAGAACAAAAAAGAGAGGAGTGACTTAAAAAATGTGAAATACCAAAACTATAAGAAAAGACAGAGTTTGGCAACAGATCAAATATGTGGAGATTGAATTTGATTGAGTCAAGGATTACACCTAGGCTGTGCTTCTGGCTAATGTGGAAGGTGGTGACATTCTACAATAATAGAAATGTTTGGAACAAGGTAAAATTTGGGGGAGGAGAAGATAATGAGCTGTATTTTGCTTATATTGAGTTTGAGATGCCTAGATGATTAAGAGGTAATTGATATAGAGACCCAAGGTTAACAAAGAGATTAGAACTGCATAGACCTTATAATCGTCTCTATAGAAATGCTAATTGAATCCTGGGAAACTGATGAGATCACTAGTACACTAACTGAGGGAGAAGTGAAGAGGGCCAAAATTAGACTCTTGGGAGACATCCATAGTTAGAGGATGTGATGTGGAAGAAGATCCACCAAAAGAGATTGAGATGGAGTTGTTTTTCCAGTGAGATATTTCACATTGTCTTCTATTTTTCAGTCTTGTAGTTTTGTTTTATAATTTCTCGATTTTTCATAAAGTCATTCATTAGCTTCCATTTGCTCCATCCTAATTTTGAAGGAATTATTTTCTTCAGTTAACTTTTGGGCCTCCTTTTCCATTAAGCCCATTCTGCTTTTTAAGGTGTTCTTCTTCTCATTGGTTTTTTGGACATCTTTTGCCATTTAGATTAGTGTATTTTTTAAGGTGTTGTTTTCTTCAGCATTTTTTTTGGGTTTCCTTTAGCAAGCTGTTGACTCATTTTTCATGATTTTCTTGTGTCACTCTCATTTCTCTTCCTAATTTTTCCTCTATTTCTCTTCCTTGATTTTCAAAATTCTTTTTGAGCTCTTCCATGACCTGAGACCAAGCCATATTTTTCTTGGAGGTTTTAGATGTAGGAGCTTTGGCTTTGTTGTCTTCTTCTGGATGAGTGTTTTGATCTTCCTTTTCACCAAAATAAAATTTTATAGTCTGATTTCCCTTCATCCCCCCACTGTTTGCTCATTTCTGCAGCCAATTATTTGACTTTTTAGGTCTTTGTCAACGTAGGTCTCTGCTTCTGGGAAGTGGGTGGGGGGGGCAGAGAGCATTCTCCTAAACTTCAGGGGTTTGGGGCAGCTGTTTTCAGAGACACTTCTAGGTTCCAAGGTTGTATGATCAAAGGTGAGGTGTTTACTCCCCTCCTGGTCTTTGCTCTGGTCTGTGAGTGACCTCAAGGACTCTTTTCTGCCCTGGAACTGTGAGGAGCTGTCATAAGCTCTGCCATGCCAGCATTCCTATTTACCCCAGGACTGCCACCCAGATCCAAACAGGGCAAAGCAAGAGAATCCCACCTCAGCACCAGCAAAAAGATTCCTGCAATCCCCTTCTGATCAGCTGCTCATTCCCCCTCCCTCCCACCTGTGGGCCTGAGAGCTCCAGAATCATCTGCTGCTACTGCTGCTGCCACTGCCTGCTGCCACCACCCTGGATGGGGGCTTTCATGTTCCTCTCTCACGCAGGTTGGACAGGCTTTTTCTACTTACCTTCCAGGTTGTCCTTGGCATTTTGGGGTTAAGAAGTCTGGAAATTGCTACAGCTGCCAGTGATACAGTGCCCAGAGCCCTGCTCAGGCCCAAGCTAGACTGCTCTCAGCCCTGTACAACAGACCTTTCCTGTCAACCTTCCATGTTGTCTTAGGCTGGAAATTCATTTCACTTTGTCATTTTGTGGGTTCTACTGCTCTAGAATTTATTTTGAGTCATTGTTTTGGGTATTTACAAGGGTTAGGGGGAGAGCTCAGGGAAATCCCTGCTTTTACTGCAATACAAGTTTAAGGATGGAGTGAGCTATCTGGTTCCTAAGCATGCCTGCTTCTTTTGTGCTAAGTATTGCTAAATGCAGCTAGGAGTCAGTCTAATTTTTAAGTTATAGAAGGTAGTTCTGAGAGGAAATCAGTGAATTTAAAATTTGAACTAAAGAACTGTGTTGTTTTGCTAATGAGGTTACTACCCCCATCTTATGATGTCATAGGCAGTTGATATCGCCTTGGTAACATAGCAGGATACTTTTATTAGGTAAATACAGGAACAGACAGACAGTATTATTCCACAGAGAACTGGAAAAAAGAAAAAAAAAAGCAGATTTACTAAAATGAACAACATGAAAAAAGTCTTTGGCATGCTGAGTGACCCAGTCATAGAAAATGGAAATTCAGATTGCATTTCATGTATACATTTTGAATCCACAAAATATGTTTTATCAGCAGGAACAGAAGGAGTTTCTTAGACTTTGGAGAAATTTCCATGTTCTAGCACCCACTTTTTTGCTTTTTGTAAGCAGCCTTTTAGTGAAGTTAATGTAGTATGCCATATGTTAGTAGAAGAACATATGGGGAAACTGTGTATGGTGTTTGTGTTTAAAGGCTAAACCTCAGATGATTCAGTCTTATCTTGATGGCCTAAAGATCACTTAATTCAACAAACTTACTTTTCATCAGATTAAATTATTGCAATTTTATTTAATGGCCACAAGTAGTATATATAATAAATACATAAATATAAACTTTGCTCTTAAGACATTTTCAGCAATATTTAAAAAGTCAATAAGAAACATTTACAGATTCTAACTATATTTTAGATGATTTGCTAGAGAACAATACTCATTTTGTTAATTTTTGTTTTGGACTAAGGGAAGGTGACTGCTTAATGCTTCATTTCAGCCTTTATAATTCATCAGTTCCTTCAATATAACTAATTCTAAAGACTTCTAAAAAGAGGAGCATATGGATTCTATATGAAGTTTTATCTCATCACTTGAGAAAGATCAAACAGGTTTTTTACCATGTTTAGCAGTAAACAGATGCTGACCTTATCTGGGGAGGGTGAATACATTCCTCACATTCTTGCATTCCTTTTGGTCTGGAGGGCTGAGATTGGAATAAAAATCAACATCCTGTTAAGTGTGAATAAATTCCTCTGTTCTTAATTGATGCTTTTTGGAATGAACTCCTGTGAAACTGAATTCTTCTTCTGCTCATGACTCTGCTGAAGTTGTCTTATCATTCCTCATGCAACTCCATAAAAGCCAGTGAAATTGTATTTTTCCTAAAGCAACTCCTACCATTCCTGGTTCCTGGCTAATGCAGTTGCTTCATTAGCCTGTTAATACCTCTCCATGCAGGGGAACTGGCTCATCATGCTCTTCTGAAGACTCCTGAATACTTAGCAAGAGGATCTGGAGCCATCTCTGTTCCTCTGTTTCATACTAGTTCACTGTTGGTGTGAAACTGAATTCTTCCCCAAAGCAATTTTCCTGGAATGACTCTTTCTATCTCTTACTGTTTGATAAGGCTGAGAGGTGGGGCTGCTCTGTTCCCCTCTGTACCATCCCTGACAAATTTTCATCAGTTCTCTTCTAGAAAACCTCTGTGGAGGGGGATCCAGCTACCTCCTGAGGTAGGTAGCCTTTTCATCCTTGAGATAACTTGGATCAGGATGTTTTTTCTTATAGTAAGTCTGAATCTCTGCACTTCTTTCCCATTGTTTCTAGTTTTGTTTGTTCTCTGGCGCCAGGTAGAACAAGTCTAATTCTTTCAAATCCTTGAGGATGTTTTTCCATCTAGGTGTTCTTAACTCAGAAGGTCTGAGGATAGATTTCAGGGACTCTGTAAACTTGAATGGGAAAAAGTCACATCTTAATTTCAATGTAATTAACTTTTTTTATAATCCTATGCAATTTATTCTATGCATTTAAACTGTTTTTGTATGCATCCAAGATCCTTATTCATGAAGTGGCCCATAGACTTTTCCAGACTAATATGACACAGAAGAGGCTTTAAGAAGCCCTGCTCAGCATCTTCATGTTACTTGCTAGTTCCTTCACCCAGTCCTGGTGTGTCATTCTTTTCCTTTCCTTCACCATTCAGGTTGAACTTTTTAAAGTCTTATTCCAACTTGTTGATGTTCTTCCAAAGATTGGTGCCTGGACCTGAACACAATGCTCCAAAAGAAGTCAGACCAGTGTTTGGGCACCTCTACCAGAAACATAAACATATATCATGAAGAAGATTATTAATTTACTAGCCATTCTGAGCATCAGTGTCAAAAGCACTTGAGGGCTTAGATTTCTGGAGAATGAGTTTTGAAGCTAGAATAGTACCCTGGTGCTAGCTTGTGGAGGGAAGAACATGATTCTTATGGGGGGGATGTGTGTGGTTTGTGTAGTATGTTTATTTTTCCTTTCCTATCCTTTATCTCACCTTACAGTCCTCTAAAAGCATGGGGCACAGCCACTCTGGCATTATGCCAAGGATCCTGTCATTGTGGTGCTTCTCTCCCTGACTTTCTCCACAATTACCAAAGAGGTGATGTTGTGGATTATCTGGCACTTGGGGTACCCCATTTGGTATAACTGCACCAATGGTTTGGGAACTGAGGAGATAGAATATGTACACTGATCAGTCAGTCAGTATGCATTTATTAAGAGTCTGTTTTATGTCAGGCACTATGCTAAGTGCTAGGGATACAAAATAAAACAAAAGATAGCCCCTAAGCCTCCCAATCTGATGGGGGAGATAACATACAAACAAGTAGGTGCAAACTGTACACAAGGTAAATAGGAAATAATCAAAGAGGGAAGGCACCATAACAAAGAGGGATTGGAAAAGGCTTTCTGTAGAAGATAATACTTCAGTCAGGACTTGAATGAAGTTATGAAAGCCAGGAGGCAGAGATGAAGAGGACGCGAATTCCAGGCACAGGGGATAGCCAGAGAAAATGCCTGGAACTGAGAGATGTGTTGTTTGGTGGTGAATAGCAAGGAAGTCAATGTAATTGAATTGAGTGTGAGTGTGTGTGTGTGTGTGTGTGTATGTATGTGTGTAAGGTATAAGAGAAGACTGGAAAGCTATGGGAGGGGGGTATCTAGATTATAAAAGGCTTTGCATGACAGAAGATTTTGTATTTGATCCTGGAAGTCATAGGGAGATATTGTTGTTGATTGGGCTGAGGGTGAAGTGGTAAGACCTGTACTTTAGGAAAATGACTTCAGTGGCAGAATGGAGGATGACTAGAGTTGGGAGAAACTTGAGGCAGGCAGAACAACCAGTAGGTTATTGTAATAGTCTAGGAGACTATTACAATAGGAGATGAAGGCCTGTACCAGGGTGCTGGCAGTATCAGAGAAGAGAATGGGGTATATTTAGGAGATGTTGCCTTAGCAACAGACTAGATTTGGACATGTCAACTGGACATCCATTTCAAGATTTCCAGAGGTATTTAGAGATGTGAGTCTGAAGGTCATCAGAGACATTAGGACGGTATCATTAGCATAGAGATGATAATTGAATCATGGGAGCTGATGAGATTTCCAAGTGGTCATTTAGAAGGAGAGCCCATTTAGAAGCATGAGGCCCAGGAAAGAGACCAGTGGGGCACCCATTCGTAGTGGTAACCTGAATCCAGCAAAAGAGTCTGAAAAGTAGTCATATAGATAAGAGGGCTATCATGAGAGAGTAGTGTCCCAAAAACCTAGAGAGAAGTGAGTATCAGGAAGAGGATGATTGACAGTGTTGACAGCTTCAGAGAGGTCAAGACACATCAGGATTGGGGTTGTATGGGAAGGCAAATTGGGGTGGAGGAGAAGTTAGTAGTTTGTTGTCAGATAAGGGAATTTTACAGTTCTTTAACATGGAGGGGATAAATTTATGAGTGATGGAAAACTCGAGTATAAGCATCTTTGTGACTGACTTAAGTGAGTTTTAGGAGTAGGCCATTGGACATAAATAGATTGGGGAATGTGGAAGATTAACGTGTTTGAGGGAGTATTAGTATATATGTTGACTCTAATAATGATAGCAGGAATTAGAGAGAAGAGAAAGATTGTGAGTTAGGTATTAAACTGATTGAGGAAGGAAGGGGAGTATACTGCAGGTTTGTGGACACTAGCTACTGGAATTATTTTTGGGTAGAAGATGTAGGTTGTATGGAGATCAAAGTAGAAGAGGTTATTGAGTAATGGTGGCACAGGGAGAACTTGCAAATAGCAATGAGGTGTATAGAGTGTTCTAACTTCCCTCCCTTTTCAAGTCAGCCAAGGATAATAATTAAAAATGCAGCCAGTGCTGGAAAGGGTGGTCAAGAAGGCTTGTCATTAAGTTGAGTCAGGTTTCAGTGATTGTCAGAAGGTGGAAGGAGTGGGAAAAGAAAAGGTTTAAGATGAAAGCAAATCCATTGTTTATGAAGCAGGCATTTCAGAGGGTATAATAGAAGGGGTGGGTAATGTTTGGTTGGTAGGAAGGTTGATGAGTGTGGGAATAAAGAATTAGGTGATAAGGTTGAGGAGGATGGGAATAAAGAATCAGGTAATGGGGGATAGGGAACAGAGTCTGAAAAATTACCTAGAGGTGTCCAGAATCACTAGAGTTATGGCCAGGTGGAAGTCTGTTAATCATTAAGTTAGAAGGATCTCTCCTTAATGGAGGCTGGAAATTAGGTAGAAGATGCACAAAGCATGAGACTGAGGGACCCCTGTTTCTCTTCTCCTTTTCCCTTTAGAAGCTCTTTGTTAAACTCCTATTAGGTGGTTGGGATCAGATAGGAGATAGGTGCCACAAGATGAAAAATAACATCTTCTCTCCCTACAGAAAATATCACCACTCTGTAAGTTTTTCACTTTCCTCTCTTCTTCCCTTGGTAGATTGGAGATCAGATCAGAGATGGGCCTACACCAGATGGAATGTGAGTTGTCTCTCTTTTTCCTCTTTCTTCAGGAGATGGGTGTGTAATTAAACGGGAAGATCTTTCCCATCCATTAATAGGTCCTGTCTGGGTCACATGGAAGTCTGAGTCACATGGAGCCAGTGAGTAGAAGGAATTTGCTAAGAGGATGGAGCAGGAACTGAGTCAGAGCAGTTAGAGCTGGGAAACAGAGAGCAGGCAACAACTAGTGTGAGTGGGAGAGTTTGTTTGTAATTTTGTTGAAGGGAGCCTGTTTGTGATTTGTTTAAGGGAACTGGTTTGTGGGAAGCCTAAAAGAGGGAAGGCTTGGGGATGGTGTTGCCCTTTGCATTGCTATTGTGTGTAGATTTCTTTGTTGCTATGATGGTTTTGGATTTCTGGTGTTGGGATTTGGCTTTCTAGTGTCTGAATAAATGTTTTGGTTCTGTTTTCCATGTGGAGAGTCTGTTGTATTTTGCAATTCAGAGTTGCACTGGCATATTCATAACCTCTGTAGGTGCTGTGAGTATCGTATTGGCACTACAGGGTATAAGAGTGGTCATACAAACAGAATAAGGAGGAGGAAGCAGTACTGTTAAATTCAGAAAGAAAAGACCATCCAAGAGGAGAAGGTGGTCACCAATGCTGTAGAAAAATTAAGAGGGTGAGATTTGAGTAGAAGTTATAAATGAACAATTTAGAGATCATTGGTAAGTTTGAAGAGAACAATTTCAGCTGAATGTTAAACTCAGAGCCCATAATTCAGAGGGTTAGAAAAGAATGAGTAGGAAGAGACTGCATACAATTAGGGACATCAGGAAGGACTTTGTTTAGAAGAGGACACATGAACTGTATGTTGAAGGTAACTAGAGTTTCTAAAACATGGAAGTGGAAAAGGAGTGCATGTCAGCTAGAGTCAGCTGGGGAGAGGCAGTAGGGGAAGCAGACAGCCTAGGCAAAGGCACAGAGATGGGAGATGGAAGGTTGTATATGAGGAACAAAGGAAGCCATTTTGTCAGCTTCTTCATCTACAAAATGAAGAGTTCATAGTAGTTAGCTTTTGAAGTTCTTTTTTGCTTATATATTTATGATCCTGTGAAATTAGAGCACATGAAGGGGAGTTATGTACAATAAGCTTGGACAAATTGACTGGATCTAGATTCTGTTGGCCTTTCCATGCCAAACTGAGGAAATTGTACTTCATCCTAGAGGCAGCAGGGTTCTCTGAAGAAACTAAGCATAGCATAGGTCTGGGTTTCCATAGGATCCAGGTACAATAAAAGTTGCAAATAAGGGCCTTTTAAAGCTCTTGAAGTTGATGAAATATTACTCTATTTGATCTTCTACTTATGTTATCTAATATCAAAGAGATTTTAAAAAATTCTTATTGAACTGACTCTGGATCACATCTCCTTTAGCACTATTCCAAATCTCTTCTCCTTGATTTTCATATGGTATCCCCCACAACTTTACCTCCTACTTCATTATGTATTCTTATATTAAACTATTTTCTTCCTAAAGCAACTTTTGTCATTTCTCTGTCTCAGTTTCTCCTATTGCTTCACCATCCTGCACAGTGGAATACTTCTCACTGCAAATGGTTGGACTTACATCTATACCCTTTGCTCATTTGGGGTTACTGAATGATTTCTCTCAGTTGAGAAAGTTGATGGCATAGACCATAAACTCCATTTTTATCATTCCCCATACTTCCTACTCTCTCAATATTTCCCATTTTTTTGTCCTTTTCTTCAAAATCACATAAAGGAATGGTTCTTTTCCTTGCCAAGGATAACTCTTCTACTTGTACCCTTGATGTGGCCTCCTCTTCTAACTCCTTCAACAACTTTCCCACCTATTCTCTCTTTTCTTCCAATCTTTAATCTTTCTTAAACTCTTGGCTCCTTCCCTGCTACTTACAAACATACCCAAGTTTCCTACCATCCTTAAAATATTACCTCTTCTCTTATTTTACACCTTCCTCCCCTGATCTTCCTACTTACTCTCTTATTTCACCAATAAAGTAACCTTCTATAGACCTATTTTTTTTCCCTTTTTGGGACATTTTCCCAGCCAGTTACTTGGCCTTTGAGTCCTTTGTCAAATGGAAGGTATCCTTTAGGCACCTGTAAATTCTCAGTTTCTCCAAGGTGGCATAACCAAGTGTCCATGCAGGGGTGAGGTGGTGGGGGGTGGGTGTTGGTGTGTTCTCCCTTTCTCAACTTCATTTTATGCCCTCCCTGTGCTCACAAAACATTGCAGAGATTCTCTACACTTTGCAACTCTTTTAGGTTTGGGTTTTCTCCCTTTTCAACTCTTGGCTTTCCCCCCAATTTTTTTCTTCCTTTCCCTTTCCTCTCCTGGCCCTTCCATGAATGAGAAGTACAAAGTGGTGGGTGGAGCTAAGATGGCAGAGTAGAAGATCAGACCAGTAGAAACTCTCTACCCACAGCCCATAAAATATCTGTAAAAAAATGACTCCAAACAAATTCTAGAGCAGCAGAAGCCACAAAATGATAGAGTGAAAGACATTTCCAGCCCAAGATAGCCTGAAGGGTGGATAGGAAAGGTCTATTGCATCGGGCTCAGAGTGGAGTGCAGCGCAGCCTTGGCCATTCCATGTGACAGGGACAGGACTGGAGCAGACTGGGGCGTGGAATCCTGGGCAGCAGCTGCGGTTCCCAGATACCCACAAATGCCAAAGGCAGCTTCAAAAGTCAGTGAGAAAGCTCTTTCACCTGAGTGAGAAGGGAGCAGGGTTCTGGCCTAGCCCTAGCCCCAACCCCAGGAGGCCCCAGGATGCAGCAGTGTCCATTTTTGGAGCCCTTGGCCTAAAACCTTGGGGGAATCCAGCAGTTGATTTGGATCTCATCCCTGAGTGGCAGTCCTGGGGTGAGGAGGAGCACTGGTGTGATAGAGCTGATGGAAGCTCTGAAGAGGCAATTCTACTCCCAGATCCTGGGCAGGAAAGCTTTTGGTTACTCCCAGACCAGAGTGCAGGCCAGGAGAGAAGTAAACTCTTATCCCTTGGTTATGCCACCTTGGAGAAACTGAGAATTTACAGGTGCCTAAAGGATACCTTCCATTTGACAAAGGACTCAAAGGCCAAGTAACTGGCTGGGAAAATGTCCCAAAAAGGGAAAAAAATAGGTCTATAGAAGGTTACTTTATTGGTGAACAGGTATTTTCTTCCATCCTTTCAGATGAGGAAGAACGAAGCATACTATCAGAGGAAGACATATAAGTCAAGGCTTCTCCATCCAAAACCTCCAAAATAAATATGCAATTGTCTCAGGCCATGAAAGACCTCAAAAAGGATTTTGAAAATTAAGTAAGAGAGGTAGAGGAAAAATTGGGAAGAGAAATGAGAACGATGCAAGAAAATCATAAAAAGTGAGTTAACAGCTTGCTAAACGAGACCCAAAAAATGCTGAAGAAAATAACACCTTTAAAAATAGACTAACTCAAATGGCAAAACAGGTCCAAAAGGGCAACGAGGAGAATGCTCTAAAAAGCAGCATTAGTCAAATGGAAAAGGAGGTTCAAAAGCTTACTGAAGAAAACAGTTCTTTAAAAATTAGATGGACCAAATGGAAGATAATGACTTCATGAGAAATCAAGATATTATAAAACAAAACCAAAAGAATGAAAAAATGGAAGACAATGTGAAATATGTGATTGGAAAAACAACTAGCAGCTTCTACATTAATGGATCGAAGGACTTGGAATATGATATTCCAAAAGTCAAAGGAACTGGGATCAAAACCAAGAATCACCTACCCAGTAAAACTGAGTATAATATTTCAGGGGGAAAAATGGTCATTCAATGAAATAGAGGACTTTCAGGCATTCTTGATGAAAAGACCAGAGCTGAATAGAAAATCTGATTTTCAAGCACAAGAATCAAGAGAAGCATGAAAATCTAAACAGGAAAGAGAAATCATAAGGGACTTACTAAAGTTGAACTGTTTACATTCCCACATGGAAAGATAATATTTGTAAATCTTGAAACTTTTCTCAGTATTTGAATAGTTGGAGGGATTATAGACACATACACACATACACATACACACAGCACAGGGTGAGTTGAATAGGATGGGGTCATATCTTAAAAAATGAAATTAAGGGGTGAGAGAGGAATATGTTGGGAGGAGAAAAGAAGAAATGGAATGGGGCAAATTATCTTTCATAAAAGAGGCAAGAAAAAGATTTTTCAATAGAGGGGGAAAAGGGGAGGTGAGAGGCAAAGAGTAAAGCTTACTCACATCACATTTGACTTAAGGAGGGAACAACATGCACGCTTAGTTTGGTATGAAAATCTATCTTATGCTACAGGAAAGTAGAGGAGAAGGGGACAAGTCGGGGGGGATGATAGAAGGGAGGGCAAATGGGAGGAGAGAGTAATTAGAAGTAAACACTTTTGGGGAGGGATAAGGTCAAAAGAGAGAATAGAATAAATGGGGACAGGATAGGATGGAGGGAAATATAGTTAGTCTTACACAACATGACTATTATGTAAGTCTTTTGCAAAACTACACATATATAGCCTATGTTGAATTGCTTGCCTTCTCAGTGGGGATGGGTGGGGATGGAGGAAAGGAAAGAAGTTGGAACTCAAAGTTTTAGGAATGAATGTTGAGAATTGTTTTTACATGCAACTGGGAAATAAGAAATACAGGTAATAGGGTATAGAAATCTGTCTTGCCCTACAGTAAAAGAGAGAAGATGGGGATAAGGGAAGGAGGGGTGTGATAGAAGTGAGGGCAGATTGGAGGAAAGGGTAATCAGAGTGACTGATGTTTTGGGGTGGGAGGAGGGGAGAGATGAGGAGAAAATTTGGAACTCAAAATCTTGTGGAAATGAATGTTGAAAACTAAAAATAAATAAATTAATTAAAAAAGAGAAAAAAGAGAAGTACAAAGTGATTGAGATGGGAACTGTCTTCATGATAAAAGGAACTGAGAAACAGGGAAATTAAGTGAATTCCCCAAGATCACGCATGCCAACAATACATCCTTTCTGGGATCATGTCAGTAAATGGAAAGAAGATCCTGTTATACAGGTGAAACTGTATCTATTATGTCATAGGAAAATTTGTATGAAAAGTTTAATATGCCAGGATCCCCACTAGCCTCCAAGGTAAGGGGAAGACTCTGGAATGTGGACCTATTTCTTAAATTTCTTATGTCCAGTGGTCAGTTGGTTAAGATACTGCTTTATAAAGAAGTCACCAAAGATCTGCTCTTCAAAATGACTGAAGGAAACTTTGTTTGCAAGGGAGGGGAAATCTGCAAAGTTCCTTCCACTACGGCATAAACCTTGGCATCTAACATGCAGGCATTGTTTGAGAAATGTTAGTTCAGGAAATTTTTAGCATATGTTACCAACTTTGATGAAAAAGACTCTAGAACTTTTGCGGGTGTTGATCCTAGGAAGACTACAATGGGAGATATGTACAAGAGCCAAGATGTCATAGATTTTACTGGCAATGCCTTTGTTCTTTTCAGAACTGATGACTATTTAAATCAACCATGTTATGAAACCATCAATAGAATTAAATTTTATAGTGATTCATTGGCAAGAGCTCAAGGATTTGCAAGGCCAAGTACTATTTATCTGGGTACCCATATGTTGAATAAACCAAGTGGTTGGTATAAAATCTAAGGGAGAGATTGCTAGCTGCAAGCAGCTCATCAGTGACCCTAGTCATATAAAAGAAAGATCAGGTGATCAGAATTATTCATGTCCTAAATCACCCAATTAAAAATATCAGCGATGCCAACTCCTGCTAAATCATCATTCCACAGAACTAGGTTAACACGGTCAGATATTTACATTTATATGATTTCTTTTGCTCATAATGTGGAAAGTATATAAGCACCATTAGTACTACTGGGGAAACCAGAGAATATGAGCAAAAAATTAGACCAGCATTAGAGCACTGGCACTAATTGTTCAGAAATTTGTTACTATCAACATTTGCTATATTCCAGCTGATTTGAGAACAGAAAGCCAGACATCCCAGTACTTTAATTCACTGCCATTCTGTGTTCCTCTGATTGGAGGGTAGAGCCATGAACTTCAAAGCTTCCTTTTATTGAGGGGGCTCTGCTCAGAATATTTCATTTCTAACCTGCTGCTGCTACTTTGGGGCTTCTCTGACTTGTACACTATACCCCCAAATCAGATGTCTTCCCTGGCCCTCTTTTCTCCTCTGCTTTTCAGTTTCTATTTGTCTATCGTCTTCTCTCATTAGATTGTAAGCTTCTTGAGGGCAGGAATTGTTTCCTTTTTAATATCTGTATCCCTAGCCCTTAGCATAGTGTCTGACATATAGTAAACTCTTAACAAATGTTTGTTGACTGAATGAAGAAATGAAACAAAATATATTATGTTTATAGAGAAAGACTATGCTAACATCTAATTAGGAGAAATTTAAATTCCAGCTAATACAGAGTTATGTAAAAACCTTATATGAAAAAACATTATATGAAATCAGTATTATATACCCTGCTCTTGTAGCCACTTCTTTGAGATTGAAGAGTACTGTCTCTAAATTTTTCCTTCCCTCCTTTTAATATCATGTCACTATCTTTCTTCTGGGTTGAGTGATTAGAAGTGTTAATATTATGTTCAATTGCACTCTCTCTCTCTCTCTGTTTTTAAAGAGGAAACACAGTTTAAACATATACTCACTAAGGCAGAAATATAGAATTTAATACACTTTTTCTGTCTTTTAAATATTATAGCCTTTCCATTTGTATACTTATTAGGCTCAAGTATTGATACTTTAAGTTCATGTACTATCTATTTTCTTAACATTAATGAAACTTTAAATTTCATAGTGCTGGACAGCATCCTTAATTTTCACAACTTTCAATTTTTGCCTTATTATATTTTATGATGGTACCCAAATATCACAGCCACTAGTGTTGGTTCATAGTTAGAAGCATAGATTTTTAACCCAATTTTAGTTTTTAAAACTGTTTACATATTTCAGGAGAGGCCTGTGTGCCTAAAGGCCCCTTTGGTATTTTAATATAATAAAACTGATGAAAAAAAGTAATAGCAGGCAAGATTTGAAAGTTCCTTTTATCCTTCTGGCATCTTTGATGGCCAAAACCCCACAATGCAGTATTATTTTCACAAAGCCTCTAAATCTATGATGTTTCATAAAATGGCTCCAAATGATTTCTGTACAGCAAAGTAAAGCCAAACTGGAAACCAACCAACCAAAAAAACCTTGCATTTGACCTTCAAGCCTTCTTATGTCTTTCTCCTTTTTTCAACCAAACTCTTAGAAAATCATTTCCGTTTGAATCTCCATTTTCTCATCTTGCACTCACTCTCAAACCCTTGTAATCTGACTTCCTGACCTCATCACACTACTGAAATTGCTCTCTCTAAGGTTGTCAATGGTCTCTTAACTGCTACATCCAAGGGTTTATTCTCAGTCTTCAGCTTTCTTGTCTGAAGGTTTTGATGCCATCAAACATGTCCTTCACCTACATCAGGTGTTCTTACTTGAGATCTGTGAACTTAGACCATTTCAATTACTACATTTTAATATAATTGCTTTCCTTTGTAATCCTATGGTTTTTTTTTTTACGCATTTAAAATCATTCTTATAAATGACCCCATACCAATTGCCAGACTGTTAAAGGGGACATGATACAGAAAAGCCAAGGAATCCCTGGTCTTTCCTCCTTTGGCTTCCATGACCCGAATCTCTCACCACCCTCCTTTCTATCTGTTATTTTTCAGTTTCCATTTCTGGGACATCGTTCATCTCTTTCCCGTAAAAGCATCGGCACCTCATGAGACACTGTACTAGACTCTTCTTTCTCTTCATGATTGCTTCAATTTCTGTGGGTTCAATTATTAGCTCTGAGCCTGTCTCCCAATTCTACATAGTCACTCCTAACCCCTTTCCTGAATTGCAATCCCATATGAGACAACCCTCCCTGGATATACGATTGGTATCTTGAACTCAAAAAACATAAAATGAAACCGATTGTCTATCAGACCTTCCCCTCCTCCAAACTTTCCTTTTTCTATTAAGGTTCATAATTCCAGTCACACAGGTTTACAACTTTAACTAATCTTAGACTCTTCCCTCATCCTATGCAAGCAAGTTATCAAGTCTTATCAATTTTATCCCCTCAACCATAATATTCCTTTTACTCACATAGACACTATCACAATTCAAATTTGGTCTCCTTGCTTTTTGTCTTTCCCCTTTAGACTACTTACTCCACATAGTTGCTAAATTAATGCTATTAAGACATAGATAGGTCTGATCATATCACTTCTCTTCTTCAGAGTCTAGTATGGTTTCCAAATGTTTCTAGGATAAAATACAAATTGATCAGTCCAGTATTAAAACCCTTAACAATTGATTCCCATCGCCTGTTTTTCACCTTTCAGCTTTGCCTCTGATTTTTCTGGACCCTGACAACATCTCATCTGTCTCAGTGCCTGAAACCTCCTTACCCTGGACCATCTTTTCATCATCCTGTTCCTCTTTTGCCATTGGTTAGTTCATCTGGGGCATCCATCTTGAAGAAGGGCCCAGATTGGCAATCCTTAATCCCTGTTCCCCACTTTGCTTCTGATACTTCAGACTTTGACACTATATACTACAGTGTCTGCATTTAGTGAATTCTTAATAAATGCTAGATATTCTGTTGCCTCCCCTCTATCTTTCTTTACTCCTTTCATATTACTGCTCTTCATGTTTCCTAAATTCCAGCCAAACTATCCTACTGATATTGCCTACTTAATGGTGCCTTTCTTGTCTCCATGTCAGGCTGTATAACTTGCTTGGAATCCACTCTTTCACTTCTGCCTCTTAAAATTGGCTTCTTCATATGAGTTTCAGTTCAGGGGCTCACTCTTACTCAACAATTTTTTGATTCTGACCTTTTTGAGTGTTCTCCCCTTCCTCATATTATCTTTCATTTACTTAAGATCAGCCAAAACCAGAATTGCTAATAACTTCTTGACTTACCTTCAAGAACTTTCTTTATCATTACCTTCATTGATGAAGGTAGAGGAATCAATAAGGGGAAATTCTGTTTTGAATGAGGTGCTCACTAATAGGACAGACCTGCTTGTTGGATGGAAAATAATAACTTTAGAATTTGTGATAAAGAGAAAAATATGGATGCATTGTGATAGATTTTTTGGAAAACAAGATTCAAAAGCCTTGGAGAAAGGAAAAATAGCATTACATGGTCTAAAATTCTAGAAGGGAAACAGTCTAAGAGGGATGGGTGGTTCTGCATGAAAGTCTGAAGACACAGGAAAACATTTCCAATAACTAAGGAAAAAGTGCTATTTCTGAAGAGGGGTGTGTGAATGTGTGTGTGTGTGTGTGTGTGTGTGTGTGTGTGTGTGTGTGTGTGTGTGTGTGTGTGTGTGTGTGTGAAAGAGAGAGAGAGAGAGAGAGAGAGAGAGAGAGAGAGAGAGAGAGAGAGAGAGAGAGAGAGAGAGAATTCACAAGAGACTAACCAACCAACTTAGATTTTTGCTAAATATGGAAATAAGGAAAGGTAAGAGAGGAAGACTATAAGGACATGGCATGGTTCTATAAAAATGAGCTGAGGGTAGTGAGGGAACATAAAAAGAACAGAAAAGGTTGTTGTGGTTTTGGTTTTATTTGGTAGAAAAAGTAGGATCTCTGCTTGGGTGGGGTAGAGGTGGAGCTTCATTCTTACTCCATTTCTGTTTTCTCTGTCCAGATGAATGATCTTTGCCCTGGAAGTGATTTAACAGAAATGACCAATAGTGAGGCAATATCCAAGATAAATAAGGAGATCATCAGAGAACACCTAGTTGCCCCTGATAAATTCAAATTGCCTGGCTGACGAACTACATGATCATATACTGAAAGAGCTTTGTTGAGTCTCTGTTAGTATTTGAAAGATTGTGGAAAATGGATCAGTGCCATAATATTAGAGAAGGGCAAATGTAACAATATTCAACAAAAGGGAAAGGAACAGTCTACAAACTAGAGGATAGTAAAAAAAATAGTAAATACTTGATTTTTATTAATGGGAAAATTCTAGGTAAATCACTGAAAAGATAGTGAACATCTGCCAAATAATATGCATTTATTAAAAGTGCTTATTTTGTTCCAGAAACAGTGTAAAGACCCAGGGATAATAAGAAAAAGTTTAATGATCTCTGCCCTCAGGGGGATTCCATTTGCATGACAGAAACAATGTACATTTAAATACATAAAATATACATAGAATATATGAAAGGTAGCCTTAGAGGGGAAAGCATCTAATAGGAGAGGCAGTGAGTAATTCTTAGATATAATTCATCTTCATTAACAACAGGTCATGTCAGGTTGACCTTATTTTCTTTTTTTTACAGGATCACCAGATGAGGGAAATTCTAGAAATATAATTTCCCTAAATTTTAACACATGAATTGATAAAGTATCTCATACTTTATTTTTATGGGGAAGATGAAGAGAGAAGAACTAGAGACATTTAGATCCCTAACTTTTACAGCTCCTCAAAAAACAGGAGGGAAAAATGCCAAAGAGTAGAGAAATAGTTGAAAATATTACAAGAATAAAGCAATCAAAAGGGAAAAAAATAAAACTCAGTGATATAATTAAAAAATAATGTAGAACAACTGAATCAGCTAAAATACTAAGATCAACAGAGATGAAAAAGAAACCACTCAAAATACCATGAGAAACATACTCTGGCTGAAAAATGACACATTTCCAGACATTAAGTAGGAACTAGAAATTCTAATGGTATCAGATCAAGAATAAGCAGATAAAGAAAGCAGAAAAACAGATGAGGATATTCAGTGAGAGTTGAGCCTTGACAATAGAATGAGAGGAAATAAGAAAATGACATATAGTAGAAAGAATTTAAGTATTTACGGAAGCAACAAATAGCAACATTGCAAGAAGGGAGGGAACATTGCTATACTTGCTTGTGGATATAAGACTTGCCTTTCCTTTGACCTTTGGAAAGCATGGGGTATCAGAGAAGAAGGTATCCAAGGATGCTTTTAACATATAGGCCCAGTTGCAACTATGGAAGTATCCATAAAGAACCTCAACTTTTGAGGGGGTTTTGTTTTCAGTACAATAGGGATAATTTCATGTTGTTATCCCTTTGTTTCACTTTCAGGTTGGTGGCTCACTTCTTGGAGTAATTAATCAATAAAATATTAGCGGGGAGCTGGTTAGGGAGGGGACAGAGCCAAGATGGTGGAGTGAGAGCAATGACTCACCTAACTCTTAGACAAACTCCTTCAGATACCTCTAAAAAAGAGAATCTGACCAAATTTTGGAGATGCAGAATCCAATAGGAGACAGACTGTGGCAGATTCAAAGCCCAGGATAGACTGGAAGGTCACGGAAAGGATCTGTTCTGCAGGGGTGAGCCTACAGTGCAGTGGAGCAGGAGGGATTGTAACAGGAGGTGTGAAAAGGAGGAAGCAGAAAATGGTAAATTACATCACAGGAAGTAGTACAAAATTATAATAGAGGGAAAGAAGGGAGGGAGATTAGCATTGTTTGAGAAGTACTCTCATCTGATTTGGTTCAAAGAGGGAACAATAAACTTAAGTATATAATTCAAACTAGCTCTATAGGCAGTAGGAGGGGAAAAGGGAAGAAAGGGGAGGGGAAGCTAAAAGGGAGGGAAGAAGCAGTAAGGGTAAAGGGGAGTAAAAGGCAGGGGGGCTAAAAGAAGGAAGGGAAGGCTGCAGGAAGTGGTGGTGAAAAGTGAAAACTATTGAGGAGGGGAAGGGATATGGGAGAGGTAAAAGCACAAACGGTGGGAAAGAGGATGGAGGGAAATACACAGATTATAATCATAACGGTGAATGTGAATGGAATGAACTCTCTCATAAAATGGAGATGGATAGCAGAATGAATTAAAAGCCATAATCCAACAATATGTTGTTTACAAGAAACACATTTGAAATGGGGAGATACACACAGGGTAAAAGTAAAAGGTTGGAGCAGAACATATTGTGCTTCAGCTGATGTAAGAAAAGCAGGGGTAGCGATCCTAATCTCAGACAAAACAAAAGCAAAAATAGATCTAATCAAAAGAGATAAGGAAGGAAACAATATCCTGCTAAAAGGCACCATAGACCATGAAGCAACATCATTACTAAACATGTATTCTCCAAGTGGTATAGCATCTAAATTCTTAGAGGAGAAGTTGGGGGAGTTGAAGGAAGAAATTGACAGCAAAACTATACTAGTGGGGGACCTCCCCCTCCCCCTCTCTGATAAATCTAACCTCAGAATAAACAAGAAAGAGGTTAAGGAGGTAAATAAAACTTTGGATAAGGTAGATATGATAGATCTCTGGAGAAAACTGAATGGGAATAGAAAGGAATATACCTTTTTCTCAGCAGTACATGGCACATATACAAAAACTGACCATGTACTGGGACATAAAAACCTCACAGTCCAGTGCAGAAAGGCAGAGCTAATCAATGTATCCTTCTCAGATCATAATGCAATAAAAATTATATGTAATAAAAGGCCATGGAAAGATAAACCAAAAATCAATTGGAAACTAAATAATCTAATCCTAAAGAAGAAGTGGGTTAAAGAAGAAATCATAGAAACAATCAACAACTTCATTCAAGAAAATGACAATAGTGAGACAACCTACCAAATCTTATGGGATACTGCAAAAGCAGTTCTTAGGGGAAGTTTTATATCTTTGAATGCCTACATAAATAAAATAGAGAAAGAGAAGATCAATGACCTGGGCATGCAGCTGAAAAAGTTAGAAAAACAAGAAATTGAAAATCCCCAAGTTAATACTCAATTAGAAATACTGAAAACCAAAGGAGAGATTAATAAAAATTGAAATTAAGAAAACTATTGAATTAATAAATAAAACTGATAGTTGGTTTTATGAAAAAACTAATAAAATTGAAAAACCTTTGGTCAATTTGATTAAAAAAAGAAAGAAGAAAATCAAATTACTAATATCAAAAATGAAAGAGGTGAACTCACCTCCAATGAGGGGGAAATTAAAACAATAATTAGAAATTATTTTGCCCAACTTTATGCCCACAAATTCGACAATCTAAATTTGATGGTTGAGTATTTTAAAAAATACAAATTGCCCAGATTAACAGAAGAAGAAGTTGAATTCTTAAGCAACCTCATCTCAGAAAAAGAAATTGAACAAGCCATCAATGAACCCCCTAGGAAAAAAATCTCCAGGGCCAGATGGATTTACAAGTGAATTCTATTAAACATTTAAAGAACAGTTAATTCCAATACTATATAGAATATCTTTGAAAATTGGGGAAGAAGGGGTCCTCCTAAACTTTTTTATGATACAAATATGGTTTTCATACCTAAACCAGGAAGAAACAAAACAGAGAAAGAAAATTATAGACCAATTTCTCTAATGAATATAGATGCAAAAATTTTAAATAAGATTTTAGCAAAATGAATACAGCATCTTATCATGAGAATAATACACTACAATCAGGTAGGATTCATACCAGGAATGCAGGGCTGGTTCAATATTAGGAAAACCATCAGTATTATCAATCATATCAACAACAAAACTAACAAAAACCACACGATTATCTCAATAGATGCAGAAAAAGCTTTGGACAAAGTACATCACCCATTCCTATTAAAAACACTGGAGAACATCGGAATAAAGGGAACTTTCCATAAAATAATAAACAGTATCTATCTAAAACCATCAGCAAGCATTACATGCAATGGACATAAGCTAGATGCATTTCTAATAAGACCAGGGATGAAACAAGGATTTCCATTATCACCACTGTTATTCAACATGGTACTAGAAATGTTAGCTGTAGCAATTAGACAAGATAAAGGAGAAATTGAAGGAATAAGAACAGGCAAAGAAGAAACTAAATTATCACTCTTTGCAAATGATATGATGATGTACTTAGAGAATCCCAGAGATTCAAGTAAAAAACTACTTGAAATAAAAACTTAGGCAAAGTTGCAGGTTGCAAAATAAACCTGCACAAATCTTCTGCATTCCCATATATTAATAACAAAGTCCAACAGCAAGAGATAGAAAGAGAAATTCCATTTAATGCTAGGTTAGATACTATAAAATATTTGGGAGTTTACCGCCAAAACAAACCCAGGGACTATATGAACACAATTACAAGACAATTTTTGCACAGATAAAGTCAGATCTAAGTAAGTAGAAAAATATCAGTTGCTCATGGGTAGGCTGAGGCAATATAATAAAAATGACAATTCTACCTAAATTAATTTACTTACTTAGTGCCATACCAATTAAACTATCAGATAATTATTTTCTAGAGCTGGATAAAATAACATCAAAATTCATCTGGAAGAACCAAAGGTCCAGAATATCAAAGGGACTAATGAAAAGGAATGCTAGGAAAGGTGGCCTAGCACTACTAGATCTCAAATTGTACTCTAAAGAAGCAATTATCAAAACCACTTGGTACTGGCTGAGAAACAGAAGGGTAGACAAGTGGAATGTGCTAGGTACTCAAGACACAGTAGGCAATGAATATAGCAATCTCCTGTTTGATAAACCCAGGGACCCCAACTTCTGGGATAAAAACTCACTGTTTGACAAAAATTGCTGGGAAAACTGGATAACAGTGTGGTGGAAACTAGGCATAGACCCATGCCTGACACCCTACACGAGGATAAAGTCCAAATGGATACATGCTCTAGGTATAAAGATTGATGTCATGGACAAACTGGAGGAGCAAGAGATAGTGTATTTATCAGATTTATGGAGAAGGGAAGAATTTTTGACTAAAGAAGAGATAGAAAGCATTATGAAGTGCAAGATGGATAATTTTGATTACGTTAAACTGAAAAGTTTTTGCACAACCAAACCCAATGCAACCAAAATTCAGAGGAATGTAGTATATTGGTAAAAAAATTTTTATAGCTAATCTCAGGGATAAAGGCCTCATTTCTAGAATATATAGAGAACTGAGTCAAATGTACAACAATACAAATCATTCTCCAGTTGATAAATGGTCAAAGGATATGAACAGGCAATTTTCAGAGGAAGAAATTAGATATCTATAATCATATGAAAAAATGCTCTCAATCACTTTTGATTAGAGAGATGCAAATCCAAACAACTCTGAGGTACCACATCACACCGATTAGATTGGCAAACATGACAGAACAGGAAAATGATAAATGTTGGAGAGAGTGTGGGATAGTTGGAACATTAATTCATTGTTGGTGGAGCTGTGAGCTCATCCAACCATTCTGGATAGTGGTTTGGAGCTATGCCCAAAGGGCTACAAAAATGTGCACACCCTTTGACCCAGCAATATTGCTTCTAGGATTGTAAACCCAAGAGATCATAAAAATGGGAAAGGGTTCCACATGTACAAAAGTATTTATAGCAGCACTCTTTGTAGTGGCCAAAAACTGGAAATCAAGGATATGCCCGTCAACTGGGGAATGGCTGAATAAATTATGGTATATGAATGTAATGGAATACTATTGTGCCATAAGAAATGATGAACAAGAACACTTCAGAGAGGCCTGGAAAGACTTATATGATCTGATGCTGAGCGAAAGGAGCAAAACCAAGAGAACTTTGTGCACAGCAATGACCACAGTGTGCAAGAGTTTTTTCTGGTACACTTGGATCTTCATAGCAATGCAAGGATATTAACAAAAAATTCTCAATGATCTTTTAAGGCAAAATGCCTCCCACATTCAGAGAAAGATTTATGGAATTCAGTTGCAGAATGTAGCAGATCATATTTGTGTGTGTGTGTGTGTGTGTGTGTGTGTGTGTATGTTTTGGTTTGTTATATGATTTCTCCCATTTATTTTCGTTCTTCTACATAGCATGACTATAATGAAAATGTATTCAATAGGAATGTATATGTAGATTCTATATAGAATTGTATGCTGTCTTGAGGAGGGAGAGGGGTGGTGGGGGGTAGGTAGGGGGAAAAATCTAAGTTTTATGGTAGTGATTGTAGAGCATTAAAAGAAATAAAATGAATACATTATAAAAAAATAGAATTTGTATGCATTTAGAAATGACTTCTAACAATTGAGATATAAACCAGGAAAAAAAAATTAAAGTTCTTACTCCATAAAAAAAAAATAAACATTAGCAACATTTTGGAGTTATATTGTCAGTGTGATAGAACTCTTTCAATTCCCCTAGATACCAAAGAAGAATCTCTTATGAATCTCGTGTTCCTTCTCCCCCACCCCACCCCTCACTCCTGACTTCCAATTCTGGGTCAAATTTGCAGTCCTCCCACCCACCTGACAAATTCATCAGATTGATGTTCACTTCTTGAGGCCCTAACACAGTGACTCTATTGATATAATCTCTCTGTTAGGCAGTTCAGGATAAGGTCCAAAAGAAGTTTCTTCCCTCTTTGGATTGAGACTTTTCCATTTAGGCTACATCCAAGGTCAGGTCCCCCAAATTCTTACTCTTCTGAGTTTGGTTCTCCCTATTCTCTCTCTAATTCTGTACCTAAAAAACAAAAACAAAAAACAACCCAACAAAACAAAAGAAACAGCAATCCTTTAATTTCCTTCCTTTAATCTTATTTTTATTCATATTTCCTACCCTGTCTTTCTTCTTAATCCCTAAGTTATACGGTATAATATTTTTCTGTCTTTATAATACCAGCATTTTCAAAAGTTACATAATATAAATTTTTTTTTGTTTATGGTAAGATTGGAGTTGCAATTCAATTTGAAACAAAATTGGGGAGTAGAGTATTTCTTCATAATGGAATAACTATATTTGAATCTCAAAGATACTAATTCTGAAGACTTTATTTGAACTTGTTAAAATACACTCTTCTGTATGTTGGTATCTAGTTTGTGTTCAAGCAGAATCCCACCTTGAGAAGATAACTAGGATATAACTAAACCTTATTAAAATGGGAGTTTATTACTGTAGTATATAAAAACAGGAACACTGCATTATTTATTTATTTTGTTTGTTTACATCATGCAGATGTTCACCATATAACATATCTGCAAACAGTAGCAAACTGAAAATTTTATCCTTGCTGACTTCATCGAGATTTGGGTGGGTGATATTTTGCTAATTCAAAGAAGAGATAATTAAAAGAGTTAATCCTATTAAGTCTGTTTCTTTTTTCCTGCAATTAAATTTGAACATAATATCAGGAAAATAGATTGTTTTGAACTAAAATTGTGTTCTTGGACTGTCAATATTTGGGGGCAGGACAGATAGATATAATTCTAATTCAGTATCTCTCTGAGATGAGAACAGACTTTCCAGCCTTGAAATCCTTCTCCTGTTCTCTTTAAGGCAGGAATTACAATCTCCTTTAGAGAGGGGTAGATAATATTGTAGACATATCTATTAATGCCTTTAATGAGCTACATTTAGACAACTCATGTTGCCTAACTTCACATATAACCTTATAGAGGCAACAGACACCTTCAATACAAATGCTAATGTAGCTGTTGCTACTCTAACTGTGAAATCTTTTTCAGTGATCCAGTGAATCAATTTGCTATTGGAAAAACTGACCTAGATCCATTTTAAATCTCTTATGAGAAATTAAACCAAAAGATAAAAGGAAGTTCACAGAAGCATAGATTTAAGATGAAAAGGACCTTAGAGATCACCTTATAGATGATGAAACTGAGGCTTGGAAAGGTTAAGTGAACACATATAAGGTCTTAAGCAGCAAAGTGAGGTATCAAACTTAGGTTTTCTGGCTCCAAATTCAGCATTCTGTCAATTATAACATGCTGCTTCTTGTAGCTACATGAAACAAGGGAGTTTGTTTCATTATATTCTCAAGGAATGTAAATGAGAAAATATTTCTTATGGCATATTACAAAATTTCTCTGGTGTAGTGGATAGAGAACTGGCCCAGGAGTCAGGAAAGTCTAGGTTTAAATTTTACCTCTGATACATACTGGCTTTGCCATCTTAGTCAAGTCACTTCACCTCTAAGGGCCCCAGACTGCCGAGAATCTAAATTGAGGGCTGATAGTCAGTGGTAAGTTCCTTCAGATGTTCTTGTTTTCATAAAATTTTGCTGATTAGATCAAATTCCATCACATTGCAGAATCTCCTGAAAGGAACCTAATCACTCAGAGGAATTTGGCCTGTCCATCCACAAAGGAAAGCCCAAGTAGATCAAGGCCTGATTTCAAAATCAGATTTCAGCATTTATTTGGACAAATTTTAAAACTTGCCAAGCATATATATGTATATGTGTGTGTATGTGTATGTATGTAGAGGTGTATATGTGTGTATGTATATGTATGTATGTGGATATATATACATACATATATGTACATATATATACACACATATACATATATATGTTTGTATCAGAGATAAATGGTATAGATGGCCAATAACTCAATAAGATTTGAATCATTGGATATTCTGAATCAATGACAGCATTTGAATTTGCACACATTTGAATGCGTGCAAGCACTGAGTTAGGTTTGGTTGGGGTGGGTGGGGAAATACCATGCAAAGACAAAGCGATACACATACAGTCCTTGCTCTCCATGAGTTAACATGCTATTGGAGACAGACAACCCATGAACTCTTAGGTGCCTTTCATCTTGAATAGTCTATAAATCTACCTCTCTTTTCACTGTATGATATTTTAAGTCATACCTTTTTCATTTTTTCCCATGTGAGTTAATTTTCCAATGCTCTTCAAATGATCTCAGATGGATCATTTGTGCTCTCTAGGTTAGTTTCCTTTTCTTGAAAATGATGGGGGAGGGGGTCAAGATGGTAGAATAACAGCACATACTTTCTGGAACTCTCCCCCCAGACCCAGCCAAATACTTACAAAAAATGATTCTAAACAAATTCTGGAGCTGCAGAACCCACAAAATGACAGAGTGAAGCAAATCTCCAGCCCAAGACATCCTGGAAGGTCAATGGGGAGTATCTATTGCACCATGCTGGCAGCAGAGCACAGTCCAATGTGGGCTATGTCGGCACAGACAGGGCCTGAGTAGGCCTAGGGGGATTGAATCTTGGGCACCTGGGGCAGTTTCCAAACTTCACAACCCCAAAACATGAGGACAAATTGGAAGGTCAGTGGAAAAAACCTGTGTGACCTGTGTGAGAGAGTAGAGTGACCTGCCCCAGCCCCAGGGCCGCAGAGGATAAAGGGGGTGGAGAAAGCCATGGCAGCCACCGTTTCTGGAGCTCTAGGTCCACAGATTGTGGGGGGATCGAGAGGTTTACAGTACACCCCCAACCCCCACTGGAAGCAGAGAACTACCTTGATAGCTCAAAAGTCAAGTGGATTGTGGAAATGAGCAAAAACAGGAAAAAGAATCAGACTATAGAATCTTACTTTGGTAAGATTTTGGAAGACCAAAATATGCAAACAGAAAAAGACAACAAAGTCGAAGTCTCCAGGAAGAATATGATTGGTCTTAGTCCATGGAAGAGCTTAAAAAGAATTTTGAAAATCAAGTAAGAGAAGTGGAGCAAAAACTGAGAAGGGAAATGATCATGATGCAAGAAAATTATGAAAAATGAGTCAACTGCTTGCTAAAGGAGGCACAAAAAATGCTGAAGAAAACAATACTTTAAAAAATAGAGCAACCCAAATGACAAAAGAGATTCAAAAAGTCAATGAGGAGAAGAATGCCCTAAAAAGTAGAATTGGCCAGATGGAAAAGGAGGTCCAAAAGCTCACTGAAGAAAATAATTCCTTAAAGATTAGAATGGAGCAGATGGAAGCTAATGACTTCATGAAAAATCAAGAAATTATAAAACAAAACCAAAGGAATGAAATAAATTGCAGACAATGTGAAATATCCCATTGAAAAAACAACTGACCTGGAAAATAGATCCAGGAGAGACAATTTAAAAATTATTGGACTACCTGAAAGCCATGATTAAAAAAAGAATCTAGACACATCATCTTTCAAGAAATTATCAAGGAAAACTGCCCTGATATTCTAGAACCAGAGGGTAAAATAAATATTGAAACAAAATGATAGGAGAATGGACTAGACTGATTTCTCAGTCCTTTTTCCATTTGAAAATTCCACTAACCTGTGATTTCCTGATGACTTCCTAGTGGTCAACAGGCTTTTGTAATTGCAGGACATAGTATCATGATTCAAGGAGAACCTCACCAAAGTAAGCTTGAGATGTTTGACCCCAGGTTTCCGGGTATGCTAAGCATCCTGCAGGTGTTATACAAAGGACCTATAGCTTTGGAGGTAAAAGAAAATCCTGTTTGTTGGCTAATAGAGTTTGGTAAACAACACACTGTTAAAAGGAAGTGAGTTGTGGGGTGGCTGATTGAATCTGAGAGAATGTTTGAAAAGCTCAGTATTTGCTCTGAGGGGCCATTAAATAAGTTTTGTTCCCACACCCTGTGGAGAAAATGATGCTTCATTAAAATGGCAACATGAGGTGTGGTGAAATCAGTGAAATTGGGATCCCTGAAAAGGCACATTCACGAGATTCCACTTAAAATGTAAAAAGGGTGTAAAGAAAATAAATGGACGTTTTCTGGAGGCAGCTGAGCAATCCCAAACACAGGCATCTTTGTCTATTTCTTTAAGACGTCCACAATGCTTCCTCCTTTTCTTCCTTTTGACTAATCTGTTCTTCTAAGAGGTGTTGAGTTTCTGCCAAGCTTTTTTACTCTGCTCTCTTCAAA
Organism: Bettongia penicillata ogilbyi; assembly: GCA_023548195.1. NCBI lineage: Eukaryota > Metazoa > Chordata > Mammalia > Diprotodontia > Potoroidae > Bettongia > Bettongia penicillata. The sequence goes on from JAJHZJ010000323.1 coordinate 2,732,252, forward strand.
AGCAGTCCTCTCTTGAATAAGCAACTATCAGCTGTCTCACCTAATGATCCTCTCCCTCACTCCTGACTAACTGACTGCAGGTCATTCCCTATAATTAGCTCACACACAGCACTGCAAGAAGGTTTCCAGGAGCATCAATCACATGGCTGTGAATGTGAGTTTCGTGTGTGGGAATTGGAGGAGGAGTCAGACAGGGCTATGTAATCTCTCCCCACTCTAACCTTGTCACATCTGTCCCTGTGATGATGTTTTCTTAGCTACTGATTGCCCACCATCTTGTGTTTACAGAACAGGTTATTCTAGTTGCCAGATAAATTATGAGTACATAGCTCCCAAGATTCTCTGCTGAATATCTCCCCATTGGTGAAAAATGTCAAATGAATGTTCCTTGTCTCACATTGTGTTCCCACCTTGTTCTAACTGTATCTTGGTTCCTAATTTTGTTTTCAACTAATCATTATGAGAGAATGAATTGGCTCAGGATGTGTAGCCCTAATGTACATGAAGAAGTTTGGGATGAGAGGGTTTGGGATTCCAGTCTTATCCTCATTGCCACTGCCTAGCTTTGCATCTCTGCCTAAATTACTGAATTCTTTTGTGTCAGTTTCTTTATCTGTAAAATGAGAATGAAAAATTGACATTTTCTAAAAAAAATAAATTGAACCGTCTTTCTGACAAGGTTTAAACTGTCTTGCAAAGGGATACCTAAGGTACTAAAGACCTTAGGAGCTGTATTTGAGCAGATAGGGTATGGGAATAAAACTTATTTAATTTGAGAAGAGAGGAAGCTAAAGGGAGACCAGGACTAGAAGGAGGTTTTGATGATTTCTCTTGAGAGGAAGGAGAAAGAACACAGAGAGGAGGGAAGTGGAGGGGCTTCTCCCCCAGAAGCAGAGTAACCATGGTAGCAGCAGAGACATTAGAATGTCAACCTGAAACGTAGGCAAAAGCTAAATGGATTAGATGCAAGGTGTTTAATCAGGTGACCTTAGCATTGAAAAAACAAACACAACAAGATACAGAGGAACTGGTGGTCCTTACATCCTCCTCCTGGGTGCACTGGCATATATTTCTAAAATTAAAGACAACATCTTATTGATTGCTCTCTAACCCAGGGCATCATCATGAGCCATTCATGTGATTCCTAACTACAATGCAAATGACAAAATTTATATGAATTTGGGACTTTTAAAAATCTACCTTACCAGACCATCAGCTGAGATAGTAACCCCCTAGTGGTTACATTAAGTGGAAAAAATGCAAATACCAAGTTCCCTTTCAGTCATTACTAACACGATTGATTAAAAAAAGAAACAAACCACAGTATTAAGGCACCTTAGGTTCTTCCTCTTGGACTTGTGTCCTGAATTACTTACTGACAATGTATTGGCCCTTCTAAGTGAACCCCCTCTTTCCACTGGTAATTTGTTAGTGCAGTTTTCAAGAGCAGACTGAGAACTTAGTGAATTTAGTGTCTCTCACTTATTAGTGTGTTCTCCAATTTTCTTGTTATAGACTCAGCTCAGTCTGAGTCCCTCCCCCTTCACCCCCCAAGCTCTTCTGTCTACTATCTGTGTGACCTGAGTTCTCTGATTTTTGGTGTTCTCATCTGTACTGTAAAATGCTATAAATTGTGAGCTATTATTAGTGTTATTGCTATTGGTTATAATAACTGATTATTCCAACTCATTTCTGGTTCAAATTTGGTAATTTTGCTGTCTACTAGTTCTTGATCCTTATCTCTTTCTTATTCGGACTCTGAGGCTGTGCCATTTCCCGTGGAAGAGAAAAAAATCACAGAGAATTGATTCAGGGGATCTTGACTGCCTACTTGGAGTTCTGACACCCTATTCTGGTACATGACCCATTTATTCCAAATCACCCTGGGGAAGTGATGATAGAAACTGACTTGAAATGTTAATGGGCAACAGGTTTCTTCCTGAATATGTCCGGCTGCTACTAGAAATCATGTAAATTTTTACAGGCTTAGATTCCCGGGAGTACAGCCAAAAATCTGCTTTCAAGGCACCAGTGACCCACATTACTATATCATTCTGTCTTTGCCTTGAATCCATATTGTAATAATCAAGCCCAGCACTCTTTCAGGGGGAAAGATGAATGTTGCAGAAATCATTTCAATAACTTTCACATCTTAAAATGACTCATATTCCTTGTCACTGTGGTAGGCACAGGTCAATGTAGGGTAAGAGCTTTATTTCTTTTTAAAAATTAAGTTGTTTTCAAAAAATAAAAAAAACCCTGTTTTTCTCCTTCCCCCCAACTCCCAATAGGCAAGAGCTTTCTAGCATTCATTATCCTCTTCAGCTGGAGGGGTTTTTCCAGCCCGAGCTTTGGTATACCCTTAGAACACGTTTAGATTAATGATATACATGGAAGAGGGCAAGTAACACACACACGTTTTACATATATATATATATATATATATAATATGTGTATATACACACATATATGTGAATATATACACATACATATACATATACACATATGCATATGTATATATGTGTGTATATATATTTGGGCAAGAAAAAACCTAACAACCTTGGATCTTCACATTGTGAAGCCAACAACTGCTCTGAGTCATGGAACACATCAGGTCTATCCTGCCCCCTGGTGGTGTTCTGTTCCACTATACATTTTATTTACATAATGTTACCTTAGTATTACAACAATGGAATGAGTGACTTTATATCATGAAATGCTGAAACCTGAAAACTATAATGAAGTAGTAAAGATAACCTAAAGTAGAAAAAAAAATTGATAAAAATGATTTAATATGTGTAGAGGGAAAATAATTATTTTTAATATTTCAAATATATAATTAATAAAGGAAAATGGTATTTGTTGAGCCTTTTTTAAAAATCAGAACTAGGATTTCATCTAGGAAAGGAACTTCTCTTGTTGTTCAGTTGTGCCCAGCTCTTTGTGGCCCCATTTGAGGTCTTTTTTTTGACAGAGATACTAGAGTGGTTTCACATTTCCTTCTCCAGCTCATTTGACAGATGAGGAAACCAGGGCAAGTAGGGTTAAATGACTTGCTCCAGGTCACACAGCTAGTAAGTGTCTGAGGCCAGATTTGAACTCAGGCAGATGAATCTTCCTGACTCCAGGCCTGGCACTCTATCCAGTCTTCCACCTGGCAGTCCCGTGGGGGGAACTGCTAGTGTGGAAGCTAGTGTCAGATACATATCCATAATATATATTTACATATTACACAAATGCTAATTGTTGTTGTTTTTATTAGTCAAATTCAGGATTTGAACTCAGATCTTGACTCCAGGCCCAGCAATCTGTCTACTGCACCATCTACCTGACCAGATTACTCCCTGTAGACTTCTCCTTCCTCAGTGATCTCTTCCTTACCTGATCTTTGCACTTTTCTTGGTAATGTATCCGATTCTAGTTTGCATTATATTTTATGTATCATGTATTTTGTGTGTATTCGCCCTACTAGATGACAAGTACCTTGAGATCAGGGACTATATTTCATTTATCTTTTTATCTTGCCTTAATACCTTACTCCCAAATAGGAGGAAGTTTGGAACAAGGATTGGGATTATAATATCAACCTCATTGCCTCTGTCACTGCCTAATTAATTGAATCTTTTCACTTCAGTTTCTTGATACACAAATGTGGGGCAAGACTCTAGATTACCTTAAAAAATCATGAATAAAAAAATGAAAACACAATGTCCTCATTCACCTATTAACTAATGATGTTGATCACAGGGTCTCACAGTAGGTAATTAAATGTTTGTTAAGTAGGATGAAATACAAAGTCCTCAGTCTAGCACAATCAGGTTTTCCCCTATTTTCCAGGCTTATTTCGTATTACTCCCTTTCATAGACTCTACGTTTCAGCTAAACTGACTGGTTAACTGTACCCTGACCCTGATGTTCCATTTCCTTTTCCATCATCTATACCTTTGCCCAGGCTGTTGCCCCTGACTACAATGCTCTCTTAACCCATCTCTTTAAATTCCTAGCTTCCTTCAAAACATAGCTAAGGTACCACCTCTTACACAAAGTCTGTCTTGATCAGTTGTTAAAGTTCTTTTCCCTCAAATTATTTTATATTTATTCATCTGGATACAAGTTGTATCTCCCAAATGTATTCCCACGTCCCTATCCTTGAGAATAGAGACTGATACTTTTTTTTCCTGTCTTTGTATCCCAGTTCTTAACATTACCTTGCAATTTTTTGACTGAACCTATGATTTCATTGAGTATAGTGAGTTAATGGAGAGGAATTTCCTCTCCCAATTCAAATCAGTACCTTTTCTGCAACTTGTCTCAGAGAGTTTCCTGGGAATGTTGAGAGTTTACAGGACTTGTTCAGGATCACAGTTCAATTTATGGTTGAGTTGAGATTTGAACTCAACTCTTGCTAACTCTGAGGCCAAGGAGGGATGGGGAAAGGAATATACTATTATATAGGACCTACTAGGTGTTTTATGGGAAGCTAAAGTGGCATATTATGTAGAGTGTGGGGCTTGGCGTCAGGAAGAGACATCAAATATAGCCTCAGACACTTGCTAGCTGTGTGACCCTGGGCAAGTCATTTAGCCTTGTTTGCCTTAGTTTCCTGATATGTAAAATGAGAAGGAATACCAAGCCACTCTAATATCTTTGTCAAGAAAACCCTAAATGGGGTCATGAAGAGTCAGACATGACCAAAATGACTGAATGATATCAACGACATCTCACACTAGGAAATTGTCTAGTCAGCTGTCTTTGCAATTAGATATTTCCAACGTGTTGCTGAAAATTATCAGTTCTGTTCACTACAGTGTTTGAAAGCAAAATCCAGTGTTGTAGCAAATGAACTATAATAATTATATCAATTAAGAGAACGAGTTGTCTCCAGGTTGCTTGGCTCTATTGCCCGAAAAATATATTTAAAAATCCCAACACATTATATATTGTAAAGGGAAGATTTTGCATTCCTGAAACCTCAGAATCCCATCATAGACAATGCTAGAAGGAAGGATATGCCCAAATCATAGCCTGGCAGATATGGGAGCTGACAACTCTGGCAGGTATGAGCATACACATGGACCGGTTAGGCCAGAGAGTATGATCCAACCTCACTGAAGCAATGTTAATGGATACTCAGGTTACTAATAGGTGGAAATGCTGCCCGGAGTTATTTCAGAGACAGTTGCCCAGAGTTTTAGATTCTTTGAACAATATTATTTGTGCTTCTTCGGAATCTAGTTGACCCCTTCCTTGTAGCCCTTGTTCTGTCTTTCATTTCCCTGTGTTAATAATCATCAGAGGTTTTGATCACTGGCCCAGACAAGCTTGTCCCATTCTGTGTCTTCCTGTGAATGGGGTTTCATTATGGAATTCTAGTGGTTAGGGTATACTGTCATGGGAAGGAAAGTGTTTGGGGGAGATTCACAGAAATTGGTTTCCTGACCATCCACTGAAAAAACCTAAGGACTTCAGAAGATTTATCTGAATCACAATCAATTACAGAATGGACTTTCTTGGAACCACATGTGAATTATAGTTGAAAGGACACAAGATCTGGAGCTGAAAGATCTAAATTTGAATTCAAATTCTGCTGTTTATGTGCTACTTTGGCAATGCCATTTAGCGTAGTTCTTCTAACTCCAGGTCCACTATTCTCTCTACAATACCTTATATATAGATTCATACAAGTCCATTTCAAAATTCATTTAGACCTAGGGAAATATTTCCAACTCCTTGGGTTCTTTCAATAGGTACTGGTTGAACAGGAAAGGAGATTTATATTCATTCATAATTACAGTTTGAAAATTTTGGCCCTATTATTATAAATATGGTATGATAGAAAAGGCAACTACATGGTGTATTGGAAAGAATGCCAGGCCTGACTTCAAATCCAGTCTCAGACGCTTACTAGCTGTGTGACCTTGGGCAAGCCACTTAACCCTGTTTGCCTCATTTTCTTCATTTGTAAAATGAACTAGAGGAGGAAATGGCAAACCGCTCCAGTATCTTTGCCAAGGAAAGCTCCAACTGGGGTCAGACATGACTGAAATGGCTGAACAACAAAAGTCATAGAAAGAGTATTGGATTTGAAGTTAGAGTTGGATTCAAATCCCAGCTTTATCCATTAAAAGTTGCGTGACTTAGACACATCACTGGAAGTCATCTTATGTATGTCTATGGTCTTTATCAAAATTCTAAACCTAGGTTTGGGCCCTCACTGCCTCTTGTGTTTATTCTGCCTACGAGTAACAAACCATTTCTGTTCTCTGCCTCCCTCTACCCTTATTTTTCCTGATTGGTAGATTGATCTGTCAAGCCAGAAACAAAAAGGAACTTTATGACTGGTGATATATTCAGTTTAAATAACCAACATGAGGGACCACCCATTAAGGACTGCTTTGGACAACTTTGATATCAGCTCAAACTGAAATTCAGCAGTTTCCTTTTCCTTCTCCTCGTTCTTTCACACCACTTCAAATAAGTGGTATCAATTGTTGATTTTGACATGGGTAATTTATAATTGATGACCAAGTTGATCATGGGGTCTCTTATCCATGAATAGTATTTCTAGCTATTGTTTAGAGGATAAACAATGCTTCTAGGTATAAAATCTTTTGGTTGTTTCTGGTTGGACAGAAGCACCTACTCCAAAATGAAGAGTCGTTATTAGTCAAGAAAGCCAAGAATATGACTCTGGAGAGAGATATGAGCCTAAAGAAAGAGAGATTCCTGGATTATCCCTACAACACAAAGTTTTTCATTCACAAACGTGAAAGGTACGTGAATATTATTGGATCATTAGTCTCTTACGAACATAGGGAAACTTTTCTTCCATGGTTTGGTTTCCATGAAATAACATCTTTTGGTCTTATAGATTTGTAGATTTAGAGTTAAAAAGATACTTGGAGGTCTAGTTCATCAAATTTAGATCCATTTTACGGATGAAGAAACTAACACTCAAAGAGATAGTGTCTTGACCAAGGTCACACTGGTAGTAAGTGGCAGTGTCAGGTCTTTGAATTACAGAGCTAGCATTTTCTGTACCATTCCTTATGCTCCTTGCTTTTGGAAGGAGTAATACTGTCAAAAATAGTTTTGACTTGAGGAAAAACTGAAGTAGATAACTCCTTTCCCCTCCTCCCTTTCTTGCTGAGATCTTAAACATCCTATTCCTTCCATCTTCTGTTTCTAGGGTGGAAGGCAGAAGGGTACAGGCCCATCTAAAATGTCAAACTGTGCAAGTAACTCTGGGCCAGTTGCCTGAAAGAATGTCATGACTGAAAAGGCAGATTTTGTTTTGACAGCCATTTTACAGTGAGGGAGTAGAATTTCTAGACTTTATGCATTTTTTGGACATTACACAAAGAATCTCTTATCTACTCTGGGATGAGTAGGAAAGAGCGGAGGAGACACGAATTCTTGATTTCCAGCCAATTTTTTTTTTTTTTTGAAACCAAAATTCTCAGAATCTCTGATTTTCACTGGCCATACCAGCAGAGGAGGTACATAGACATGGAATGTATTAGGGCTGGCTCTAGACAAAGTGTAGAGAATTAACTTTTACCTTAGCCTCCCTTACCTCCTATTTCCAGCTTTCCTTCTCCTTCATGGCTCTTCACTCTCTCCATCTCTGTCTGTTAAGAGAAAGGTTTACCCAACAAACAAATACAAGAATTGGCCAATGTCCTGCCCATTTCTAGCATGTTCGCCCCACTTTTATCCATGTAATTGTAGTGGGTGAGCCCAACTCACTGTCCTGCATCCCTGTTCAGTCATTCTTAACCCTTGTTAACTCATGGGTGAGGCTTTACTTTAGCGTTGGTTATCGACCCTTAAGAAGCTGTGAAATTCATCTGGTAAATTGGCAAAGATGGAAAAAGATTATAATTAATATCGGAGAACATGTGGACAGTCACTAATGAAATATTAGTTGAACTGTGAATTGGCTCAGTCATTCTGGAAAACAATTTGGAATTTGGCTAAGTAACTAAATTTTCTATACCCTTGATACTAAGACCTCACTGCTAGGCTTATACACCAAAGGAATCATTGATAAAAAGAAAGAGCTCACGTACACAAAAATATTCATGACACCCCCCTTTTTAGCAACAGAGAACTGAAATAATTAGATAGCCTTGGCCTGAGTAGTAGGTAAACAAGTTGTGGTACATGAATGTACCATGTATATACTTCACTGTAAGACAAGATGAATATGAAGAATTCAGAGAAGCATCGGAAGGTAGGCAAAGCAAATAAGAAGAAATAAGAAAACAATATTCCTAATGACTATTATAATGTAAATGGAAACAATAACAACTGATGCTGAATAAGACATATGGGAATGCACCCTCCCCCCCTTCTCTGCAGGAGTGGGGCACTATGAGTGGAGAACATTACATATAATGTTGGATCTGGTTGCAGTATTGGTAATTTTACTGAATTTTCTCCCTGATTTTTTAAAAATTGTCATAAATTATGGTTCTCCAGATAGAGGGGAGGGAGAGATACTTTAGGAAATATGGGTGCTATAAAAACATAAGGGAAAAAACCTTTTTTAAATATGTAAAAAAATTAAGATATGAAATTCCCTCAACAAGGCAAACTCCTGGTAAATGGGTAGATTTCTTGACTTGTCCCGGGTACTTATTGTCCTTTTAACATCATACAGATGACTGATTATTGCTTCACACAAGGTTTGTACACCCTAACCATATCCTTGGATTGGCCTTTTTAAAAAGGATTGTAGACATACTCCAAAAGGCTCAAAGCCTAGAGACAAAGGGTAACTTTTCAGACACCTAAGGACTTCATTTCCCGGAGAGAAGTTTGCACAGTAATGCAACCCCTCCAAAGAACCACTTTGCCTGAGGGATGACATTGGATGGAAGCAGTGGCAGAGTGATGAAGTATTGAATGGCAAATCCTTCAGGAATACAGACCGGTAGCCTGTGACAGAAGCAAGGTAAGGCAGAAGTTCATGGACCAAGTCAAGGGCTTAGAACGAAGGAACAACAACTTACTGAGCCACAAGTTGGAGGAGCAAACTTGAACCCTGTGCTTCACAGGTACTGTAAGTTATGGGGAACTTGTGGATCTAGGGGAGCATGGGTTAACTTTCTCTATCACCCCCTAATGCTCTCTCCTTGGAAATGTTTATCTAGAGTGGTGCAATGGGTAGATCCTCAGCAACTGGAGACAGGAATATCTGAGTTCTAAGTTGGCTTCAGATGTTTCCTAGATGCATGACCTTTGGCAAATCATTTAACCTCTGTTTGCCTCAGTTTCCTCATCTGGAAAATAAGGATAATAATAGCACCTACCTCTCAGAGTTGTTGTAAAGATCAAACCAGATGATTGTAAATTGCTTAACACAGTGCCTGGCACATTGTAATCACCACATAAATGTTAGCTGTTATTATTAACTATAGGTCTAGATGGCGCTCTAGCTTTTTGGAGAAGTAGGGATTTCTGGAGGACAGCATTGTTTGCCTTTTCAGCAACCCCAAATGCATTCTCCCTTACAAGGGGTAGGCCTCTCCATGACAGTGCTATAAATCATAGGGATAACATATGTCCTTAGGGAGGCATAGGCCCACTAGTAAGAAAGTTTGCTTGACTCGTTGAAGGCACCAAGTTCTTTCTGCTTGTGGGGAGCCTCAGGGAAGGTGGCATGCTTTGACTCTTTGTAAGGTGCAGTATAATTTCTTTGCATTTATTACTTGGGCTAAATACAGAGTATTCTATAGTCAAGGCCTTGTCAGAATGCTTATATAGGAGCTAAAGGGACAGCCTTGTGGCACAATAGATAAAGCACCAGGTCTGGAGTTAGGAAGAACTGAGTTCAAATCTGACCCCATACACTTACTAGTTATGTGACCCTGGGTAAGTCACTTAACCCTATTTGCCTCAGTTTCCTCTTTTGTAAAATGAGCTGGAGAAGGAAATGGCAAAGAACTCCAGTATCTTTTGCCAAGAAAACTCCAGATAGGGTCACCAAGAGTCAGACATGACTGAACAACAGTAACTAAGGGCTGATTCCCTCCTGTTGCAGAGATATAAATGCAGCTCACATTTGGGCACGTTTAAAGGGGAAATACAGGCCAGAGACGTGAGCCAAAAGTTCTCAAGACTGAACCCTGGCAAGCCCAGAGATTTGGTTCAGAAACATTGGTTACATAAGCTTTAGTGAGGAAAAAAAAAAGTTGGATTTGGAGACAGAAGACCCACATTTGAGTGCTACTTCTGTTAATTATTTGTTGTATGATCTTAAAGAAGTCCCTTAACTCCTCTGAGCCTAGGTTTCCACATCCATAAAATGGTGATAATGATGCTTGGATTGTTTGCCTTCCAGGGTCAAATGAAATAGTATGTGTAAAATGCCTTGTAAACCATAAAACACTAAATAAATATCAGTCCTAACTGTTATTAGGCATGAGAAAATCCTATAAAAGTGTGGTTGATATTGATGCTGATGTTGGGATCAGATGAACAGCTTCTTGAAAAAGAGTACTTTTCTCCCTAAAGTCCTACCCTAAAGTGACTACCCCACATCCTTTCTTATTTCTATAATTTGACTTAGAAAAATTGGGCTAAAGTAATAATTCTACTCAATTTATACAACTTTCTCCCCTCCCATGACCACTCAACATTTCCCCACTGTATGACTTCAATGTTACCTAACTCTACCCCTCTGAAAAGGATTGCGTTTGACTGCTAAAAGGGGATAACAAATAGATCTACTCAGAGCATTGTGTCCAAAGGTGACTGTGGGAATAGCAGCCTCACTTCCTGACTTTTGTTCATGGAAGTTCTTGCTCACAGTGTTGAATTAACCCTGATTTGTGGCCTGAATGAAAATATTGGCAGCTTTCTGATTTGCTTTTCATTCTTGAGTTTGAGCTGGTAAAGAAAGAGGCCAGGAATTCCCAAGCTTTCCCAAGCATTCGAGGAGAAACACTAGGACTTCTTTTTCACCTCCATCCATCTGCAGACCAAGTGTGCATTAGTCAAAGGCAAGCTATGAATTAGGCTTTGTGTGAATTTCTGGAAAGATACCCTAGCTCATGAGACAGAGAAAAGTGACAGCAGCAGTGACATCTGTGGAGCTGTTAGCCCCGGTCACTATCAGGAGCAAAATGTGTTTGTACATCATTTATGAGAGCAATTCAGTCAGGAAGAGAATAGGCCTTTTGACATCAGCAGAGACCAGGACTGCCTTACAATGGGAAGTCTGTTGGTCAAAGAGAAGACTGTTTAATGAACTGAGAGATGAGGGGCTAGCTCTGGCCATCTGTAGCCAAGGTTATTAGAGTAACTTGTTAATGTAACTCATTACACATGGCCACATTACCTTTTTTTAGGGAGGGATTATAATAATAACTTCCTTCTCCAAAATGGAGTCCATGAAACCCCCAAGTTGGAATTTACCTTTGAGCTTTAAAAATGGAGGCATGTTCACACCTGATGTATATTAATAAGGGGATTGGGATGATTTTGACTCCCTCCTTACATATAAATTTCCTGATCTAGAAGGAGGAAGACAGGTGGACTGGCCACGAAGATAAGATATACTTTTGGAAGTATATCCCTCAGAATTTAGTAGGAACATGCAATGGGGATGACATCATATAGGAATTCAGATCATAGACTGGAAGGAGAAGTCTGAATTTACCCCCCTGATCATGATATCCAAGACCCTCTACAACTTGTACCCAACCAACCTTTTCATCCTTATTTCACCCTATTCACTTTTACATGTCCTCTATTCTAAAACACATTAGACTACTCTCTATGCCTTTGGTACATAGAAGAATAGACTAACAGATAGATAAGACTTCACAGATCATCTAATCCCATCCTCCAACCCCATATGGTTCTTCTCTCTTTTGTCCCTGTATCACAGGGACATCCTCCCCATGAGGTTCTACAAGTTGTTCCTCCATTTCTACCTTCAAGGAACACCTTGGGCGTCATCCCTTCCATAACCTCCCCACCTCCACCAAGATGAAAGTGATCTTTCCCTTTTCAAATTTCCTCATAGCAGTCTTCCTAGATCTCTCCTCACCTGTCTCACTTCTCCTGTATCAGAGTTATTTGTCAGCATAGGTTGACTCTGAGCATCCTTCTTGGACTAGTAGATTGGGTCTGGAAAGTATGGCTGCTATGTATTTGCAGGGCTTTTGGAGTAGCTTTGAGGCTTGGTGTATTATTCTAATGCTATAGCTTATGAGATCCTATTAGTGAATTCCCCCCCCAATTATTATGGATTAATTATCAATTTGATAGTCAGACTTAATTAACTTTTAGAAAGGTATATTTACTAAAATTGCATAGTAAGTACAGTTGATACAAATATCCCCCTATAACTCTGTGGCACACTTCCCTACAAGGACATACAGGGACTGGGAGAAAGTGGGCTCAAGCTTAGCCCATGTGGCAAAGGGTTAACTCACAACTCTCGGTTGCTAGAAGTCCTTTCCTCTACTTTGTGGGGTTACTCATGACATTCTGCTGAAGCATGGTACAGCTATTCTGTGGGGGGTCCTGGTACAGCCTTGATTCTGTCTTCATCACATCCACTCACCCACTCTGTTCTCAACTACCAATACAAACACTGGCACCAGCTGCTGTTGGGATGCTGATGATAAAGCCCAAATCCTCTGATCAAGATGGGGAAGAAAAGGTCCAGGCTAAGGCTGAAACTCTTTCTTCCTCATCGTCCCATTCTTTCTCAGGGAGAGGTCTCTCTTCCACCAAACTCTTAGATTTTTGATTTCAACTGGCTCAGGTCCCAGTTTGAACAGATTTACTGTTGCATCTAGGGAGGTGTCCTAGCCTTCTTCACCCAGAGTAAACAACTGAGGCATGTTTGTGTCTGCTACATATTAATAAGGAGGATTGGGTGATTTTGACTCCACCCTCACATATACATTTCCTGATTTAGAGGGAGGAGGGCAGGCCAGCTGGCTAGGGAGATAAGATATACTTTGGGAAACCATATACCTCAAAATTTAGTATGAGCATGCAATAGGGGATGCCATCATGTAGGAATTCATATCATAGGCTGGAAGGAGAAGCCTGAAGTTTGAAAGACAGAGAGAAGGAAGAAAGAGTAAGAAAATGCCTATTGGAAGAATCTTTCTTGATTCATCTCTTACAGTTTATAGACATTAAGATTTCCCCTTCCCTTTCTGTGATGAAAGATTTAATTTGTGTGTGTATGTGTGTATGTGATGAAAGGTTTTATACTTGACACAGTTGCTCAACACCTACCATGGATAGACCTGACACTGGGCAGCTCTCAGACCTGGTAACTGCAGCTGTTTCAGATTCTGAAGACTCAGCATTCCTATGGTGAATAGATTCCTGAAAACTCAATGCTTTTATGTCAAGCTGCAATAGTGACCTTGGTCACTCAAGGGTCAAGTTGTTAACTTACCAGGAGTTGCTGCCCTATAGTGGACACCAGAATAACATCAGCAGGGAAGAGCCAGAATATAGAGCTAAGACGAGGCTGGACTTTCAACCTGTGACCTGGGGACTTGGCAGACTATTTGGTTTGGGCCATAGATACTGAGAACACTTGTTATTATATTTTTCTTATTTTTGTGTTCCTGTTTCAAATAAATTGCCATTTACTCTACTACAGTGTGATAGTATTTGATTAATATAGTGGCTGGTCACAAGGAAGAAGTTTAGAAGGAACAGGGGATCAAAGATTTAATTCAAGTAGATTTGATCTTGCCAAGAGGACATGAGGCCTCCAGGATAGAGAACTGGCCTTAAAGTCAAGGAGACCTGGGTTCAAGTCTTGCCTCTGATATATATATATATATATATATATATCATGAATATATATATATATATATATATAATATATATATCAGGCAATTTTCTGATACTGTAAATTGTAGAGAAGATGCTGACCCTTCATTGTTCTAGAGAATTTCCTATAGCAATGAAATCACAAGGCTAGCCCTGATCCCTAAGACCCTGCTGCATATTATGGGAACCTGAATGGAGTGGATTGTTGTACTCTTCTCATAAGAGTCTTATGTAACTGTGAGCTCCTGGTGAACAAAATTTGTATCATATAAACCTTTGTAAACTGGAACCTGTCATGGTGCACTGCTATCATACTGCCTTAATAAATACTTGTCTAATTACAGAGCATTAGAGTAGAAGGGACTTTTGTTCTGTTGTGTCTAGTTCTTGGTGACCCCATTTGGGGATTTTCATGGCAAAAATACAGGACTGATTTGCCATTTCCTTCTCCATATCATTTTACAAATGAAGAAACTAAGGCAAACATGGCCTAAGTGAATTGCTAAGGGTTATAGCTAGTAAGTGTCTGAGACTGGATTTGAACTGGAGAAGAGACTTCTGACTTCAGGCCAGGTGTTCTATCCACCATGTCACCTAGATGCTCCAGAAGGGACTTTAGGGATTAATTGGTCCAAACTCCTATTTTTTTTAAATGGGGACACTGAGATGCCAAAAGGTGAAGTGAATTGTTCAGTATCTCACAATCTGTAACCTGCAGAGCCAGTATGGAAAGCTAGACTCCATGTCCAGGGCTCTTGAATTGATCTGAATTACATAAACGTCAGTATTAAGATCTTATTACTAAATGATCCTGTAAAGTAATCTCATTTGTGGCTCTGGGGCCAATAATTATAGAGGTTCTTACTCATATTGGGTAGCAATTTTCTGCTGAAGATTTCTAAGCACTTGACGAAATCAAAACTCCTTAAGTACTGTCAACAACCACGTATTGGGCAAGTATGAGTCACCAGCTGTCAGACAGGAGCATTAGAGCACAGGGAGGATGATGATAACTTAGTTTGACCTGGGAGTAGATCAGAGGTGGAGCACAATCATGGCCTTCACCTACTAGAGGACAAAAAAAGACACAGAAGCCTTTCTGTGACTTTCCTGGCAGGCTCCTCTGTCTGAGTTAGGACACAGGTGGCAACATCGTGATTCCTGGCATAACCTTGCCAGCTCCAATGACAGTCTCTGTTGGAGCTCTGCACAGCAGCACATCCCAGGCCAACTCACATGCCTGAGTGTAATTAATGCTGAGGTTTTAAGAGCAGTCTGTGATTTATTACTCCCATCGTAAAGAAATCCCTATAATCCGGAACTGATTATCTTCCATTTCCAACAGCTGTAATTTACAAGGAACTTCTTTCGGTCTCTCCTCCCTCACCAATTCTGCCTCTTACCTGTTTTCCCTCAAATTAGAAGAGGGGTTCTTACCCTTTTCTCTGTCATGGATCCCTTTGGCAGTGTTGTGAAACCTATGGACTTCTGGGGAGGACCTCAGAATAATGTTTTTAAAGACATAAAATAAAATACATAGGACTACAATGAAAACCGATGATAGGGAAGTACAGTTATTATTTTTTTTAAGTTTATGGACCCCAGGTTAAGAACTCCTGATTTCGAGTAGTCACCCTTTTGCTGTCAGATTATTTGTAGCCTGGTCATATTATTGATCAGTGCAATGTACTGGTCATGAAAAAATAGTGTGAGGATCATGGCATGAGAGCTCAAGAGCTGAATGGGACCCCAGAGGCTCTCTCATTCAACATGATTTTTTAATGGAGAAAACAGAGACCCACAGAAGTTGTATTATATATATTATATTATATTAAGCTATGCTATGTTATATTAAGTTATGTTATATTACATTATACTATATTTAGTAAATTATGTATTATATTTATCATATTATATTATGTTGTATTATGTCACATTATGTTACATTATTTTATATTTTATTTATTGTTATACTATGTTATACTTATTATATTACAGTACATTATATTATAGTCAGATTACACAGGTAATAAGTGTTCTGAGTGAGATACTGCCTCTAGAGTCAGAGTACTGGGGACCAAATCTCGCTTCTGTGGGACTTTGGACATGCCCCTTAAACCTCTTGGCTTTCAGTTTCCTCATCTCTGAAATGAGTGTGTTGGATTAGAATGCTCCTGAGATCTCTTCCAGTTCTAAGTCTGTGACCCAATGGTTCCAGAATCAGTGTGTTCTCTCTTTGTCTCTGTCTCCCTCTTTCTGTCTGTCTGTCTCTGTCTCCTTGTCTATCCTTCTCTCTTCTTCCCTCCCATCTCCAGAGGGAGCTAGGTGGTATAGTGGACAGAGTACTGGGCCTGGATTTAGGAAAACCTGAATTCAAATTTGACCTTGGACACTTACCAGTCATGTGACCCTAGGCAAGTCACTTAACCCTGCCTGCCTCAGTTTCCTCAACTACAAAACAGGGATAATAAAGCTCCTATCTTTTCAGGGTTATGAGGATAGAATGAGATAATATTTGTAAAGCACAACACCATGTGTGACACATAATAGATGCTATATTATTACCAAATTTTGTTTTACTTTAGAAATATGCCCCTGCCTCTACCACTTGAAGTATACTCCCTTCTTTCAGTGGCAACAATTCAGACGATTTCAAAAAAAATCAAGCTCTTTAGTAAATGAGGACACAGCTGACAGGTTAGGCAAGCTAGGCTAGCTGAAGCAGCAGGAAACGCTGTGAGAGATTCAGGCATGGATTAAATAAGTCAAACCTCTGCCATCACTTTGACAACCACCTCCTTTCAGACCCTGATAGAGGCAACACAGGGTTCTGATCCCCAAAGTCCTAGAAATAGCAATGTCGCTCAGACCACAAGCTCTACTTGGTCTCCCTCAGCCCTCACTAAGAGGAACAACTACTGTGCAGAATGGATCTGCCATCCTTGATGCCACCAACACCATTGGCCCTGGAAATGTCAGCATCAGCCAGTTCACTTTGTAGCCCAGCCATCATCGTGGAGGTGGACTTGGCAACTGCTTCTGACAGTTCTGCCTTTCCTAGGCTACTGGTCATGCTTCCAGTCCAGCTCTCACAGCCCTCATCCAGAGAAGCAAGGAACCCTTAGGAGAAAGGGTCAGCGATTCACACTTGCTGCCAATCAGGTGCCATCCACTGGGCAAGCACATCAATCTAGCTAAAGCAGTAAGGCACCCTGAAGGACAGATAAGAGAAGGCATTTATCAGCCTATCCATTCTGACGACCTCTTTTTATATCTCATTGGAGACCAGCTGGGCTTCCTACCAGCTGTCATCTGGGGTAAAGGTTCTTGTGGATCTAATAACTACTTCTTCAAGTTTTATAGATCCTATTGCCATGGCTCCTGAAGATCCAGAAAGCAAGTTCTTGCCATCAAAGTCCTTGATGTTGTCGAATAGTTCAACATCAGAAATGGCCATAGTTTTACAAGGGGAACTGACAGTAAATAAGATGGGGTATCACCTGTTTGATTACTGCACTCCGAGGACCATGGGGTCATTCAACCTGATTTGTGGCTAGACTTACACGTGTTGTTGCCCCTCTTAGAATGGGAGTTCCTTGAGAAGAGTGATTGTCTTACATTTCTATTTGTATCCCTAAGTTTTTAGAAGAGTGCCTTGCCCACAGCAAGCATTTAAAAAATATTTTTATTTTTTAAGTGTGAAAACATTCAATACTTTTTATACATCGTAGTACAAATATAAGCTACATTTCTGCTGCACTCTTCCTGTTTAAGTTTTCTTTTTTGACAGGAAGTGCGGTCTTCTTCCATGTTTAGAAACCACCCCTGGGGCAGTGTGCAGAAGATAAAACTGCAAGTTACCAACAAGTATGACAGGCTGCTCCAACTCTCTAAAAAAAGAAATGCAAATTAAAACAATTCTGAAGCTTTACTTTCTACTCAGAAGATTGAGAAAGATGACAAAAGATGAAAATGGTCAATGTTGGAGGGACTGTAGGAAGATGGGCACACTAATGCATGTTCGGTGTGAATTCAGAGGTGTGAATTTGTCCAACAGCTTTGAGAAATTATTTGGAATTAAGCTAAAACATCACTAAAACACACATATCTTTTGACTCAGTGATGCCACCACTGGCGTACAACCCAAGGCGAGCAGAGATAGAAGAAAAGGTCCCATTTATACAAAAATATTGATAGTAACACTTTTTGTAGTAGCAAAGAACTACAAGCAAACAATCCTCATTGAGAAGCATCAAGTGAACACCATATGTGATATGAAAACAATTCAATATTACTGTGCCATAAGAAATGAATATGAAGAAGTCAGAGAAATTTGGAAAGCCTTGTACACACTAATGGTAGAGGAAAAGTAAGCAGAAGCAGGAAAACAATGTGCAAAACAAATGCACTATAAAGGAACACTACATTGACAGACTTCAAAGCTCTGATCATTGCATTATTTAATTGTGACTTTGGCGGAGAAGTGTTAAACTATAGGTATGGAATGAGGTGATAATTTTTAGATATTTTTTCCCCCTTTACCGTGTTTATTTATTGCAAGGGAGAGATCTGCTGGGGGGCAGGGGAGTCACTGGAAAGTGACAATGATGTAAATGAGTGTCAACATTTTAAAAGGGGAAGGGAAAAAAACCTACCCCTGAAGTCCAGCACCCTGATGTTCTGGTGAAACGGAATAGAAAATCAAGAAATGGGCTTCCTTTTATTCTCTCTGTACTATCTGTCTGGTCTGGGCATTGCTGGGTGAGTAGGCACCACAGTGGGAGGGGGAAGGTGTCTCATCACTGGAGGGCCAGGTATCGTGGGCCTGAGGCCTCTCATGGGTATTCCCATGCCAGGAGGAGGCCCCAAAGG